>CALYCR020000132.1:0-16968 GCA_944470395.2 Schistosoma turkestanicum | reverse complement strand
CCTCGTGATACGTCAATTCCATCCTAACTGAATGGTGAGATGGTCTGTTAACCTGGACGTCAGGCCAGAGTCTCAACAATATATAGTTTTTGACTGTGAGGTGAGATTTAGGTCTCTGAATGGTCAAACGTAGGACATAAAAGTAGCTTTAGCCTACCTGTATGCTGGCAATCGTCTCGTTCGCATATATTGACTAGCGTGAATTCGTGATAGATTCAAGCGTACCCAGTGACGAAAAAAGGAGCAATTAATTTTCCATTAGCAAGTGAGGCACTGTCAAAAACTTATGCTGGCTTGAGACGACTAATGCTAACTAACGCGACGCGACTTTTTCGAGCAACATTGAAGGTCTTTTCATGACAGTGATTCAACTGATAAATCGTCTTTCGTCACGCCGTTGCACTAGTTTGCGTACCGAATCAACTGGCATGAAAACCTGGTAGGTAGATTCCTCTTGAGGTAGAGCGACCTGTCGATGTTGTCTTAAAGTTGACATTTGAGGCAGTACTCGCATAAATCCAGACAATCGCTGGACCTAGTCTGATTTACTGAAGCTATTACTGCTCGGTGATATGAAAAAAACTTCAAGCGGGCGCAATGTCTTTTCGTATACACTGATAATCTGCTTTGACACACGTTTTGATACCCTGTAGGACGATCGGTCAGATTTCCTACCGATTGTTGTTTTTATATGCTCGAACAGCATTGAAGTTGGCGATGAAACCGTTCAGCGGTAGTGCGTACAAGCTCCCTATCAAGCAGCAGTGTCAGCGATTAGAATATTTCGGGCTGAAACTGTTTTCCCTGATTGTTTTTGACAGTCAAGGGACCGCCGTTATACGCTATTCATCCTTCTACGCAGCGGTGAGCAACTGTTTAAGCCGTAAAAGAAATGAAAAAATTGCTGCATTCCATCTAGTAAATCTATCGATGCACGTGAGTATGTGTTCGCACAATGACGATACAAACATGATGGAAGCGAGCAACAGGCGAAGCGAACGTGCCGATAGGGGTCGCTACTTGCCTGTGAATTTTTGATCATTTACATTAAGGCATTGCTTCACCCACATTCGGAGATCTTTATTCATGGAACGCCAGACGTATCGTGCAGTGATGAGGCAAGCAGTGGCCGCGATACCTGGATGAAATAAACCATGAAGGGCATCGAAGTTGAGGCAACGATAAGCAGAAGGTAGGATGGTCGAATTAACCAGAGCGAGCTAAAGGTCAGATAAGGAGTAATTAGAATACTTCGCTTCCATGTATAGTTGGTGTCAATGATGTTGACCAGATGATCAATGAAGCACTACGATAAAAAACATCCAGCTATGAGTTTTGCATGTCAAGCGCTTAGAAGCAAAAATGTATTCAGTTGGATTCAATTTATTTTTCTTATGAGACAAGCTAGAACCACACATAACAAATTGCTTGCAGTAATATATTCTTATAATTAAGGCAGCAATAAACATAAATCCTCTATATGCACATCGAGTTGTGCAGTGATGATGAAGAGGCATTCGCCCAAGATCTAATATCACTGGATCTTTTCCTCGTGATATTCTCGGTGGAGTGGGATGAGGGTTGGTGTGGATTATAGGTTTTCAGAAAACGGAAAATAGGAGGAGTTTGATTGAAGACCAACAAGCTGAAATCTTTTGTACGGTTTATAATTTGAAAACATTGTCAAATAGAATATTTTCAGATAAGATAACTATTGATAACTTTGATATTTACAGTAGAAATTACAAATCAGATTTATTGTTGAACACTTTGATGTATTCTAATCACATCAATGACACCCTTGTATGAATGTTCGTTCATTTGAAGAATTTAGTTATTTCACCTCTATGAAGAGAATGTGATTCGTCTGATCATCATAACTTATTGTACTTGCAAATGTAATTACTGCCTTAATTGGTTTATTCAATTCCAGTTTTTCCTCTTTCTCCTTCATTATTTCGTCATTCAAATAATCGTCAGCAAATATATTCCTTTTGATGAATTCAATCCCTCAATATATCCTTCATTAACGTTAGTATTACATTTAAAAAGGGTAGTTCATCTGTTCTTCATTAGTGTCACTCGCCCAATGTTTCATCTAAAAACACATAACTAGATTCCATTTTTGAACTGAATTTCAAATCTTTAACACACATGTGTTCAAGTCAAATTAGTTATTTATTTATTCGCTAAAAGATCTGTCTTCATTCAGAATCTAGAATTTGAATATTCGGAATCTATTCTTCTCGATTTGCGTTGAGATTTCAAAGTTATACATAAGGTGTTCATCACGTTTATTTCTTGAAACACGCCTACCGGAATTCCGTGCAGAATCTTGAATCAGTCTTTTTAATACTTATTGAGCAGTTTCCATCGATGTTTGAACAGTAGGCATCGTGATGACCCACTGCTTTGCACTTCTTTTAAAAATGTTAATTCAACTGCGTAGCCTCTTCAGATAGTTCTCTGCACCACAGTTCAAGCAATTGGCACAGTAATATATTCCACAGACAACATATAATTATAGAGTCAACAAGCACTCAACTCAAAGTTATGTTGAAAGCTCTTGATGAGTGTCATAAATGGAGTAAAAATTTGTCCATCATTTGACGATATTAGAAAATTTACTGCAAATCCCTCAACCGTCACTGCCGCAAAAATAACTTAAGTAATAAATAACAGCATAACAACGTTTATCAAGTGAGATTTTTGGAGATAATGGCTTCAAAAAGATAATATTTTCTCTGTTCATCAACCTAATGCCTCACAAGTTTAGCGATACCCTCGCGCGACAGAAAGTGTGGATATTGACTCTTATTTGGACAGTGGTAGATTGGCATATTACAGAAGCTAACCACGACATAACGACTGTCTCTTCATAATTTCTAATTTGGCTATGAGATTGAAGGAATTATGATTTTAAACATCAAATTTCTTCAAAATATCATGACTTTTATGTTCTGTTCAGGTTTTCTCCTGTACAAGCATTCTTCCTCACATTATTATCATTTTGGTACTGAGTGTTTTATTCATTTTCAAATGACAATGTTTACTTACTGAGACAACCAATATCAAAGACGAGGTTTGGAAGACACTTTAACAACACTGATGATTTTCTGAACAATATAATGTTGTCTTTAAATTACAAGTTTTATAGATATTTTGAATATTCCGCCTAATGGTGATTGTTTTTGAATTCCTTGTCTGATATTGCAGCAGCTTGTAGCGTGTATTATTATTATTAAAGCATCGTAGACATAGCCGTTCTGATAAATAGTACAGAAAAGTAGTAATGGGTGCAATTTTCATTCATCTAAAGTAAGCGGAAACGTCTAGGTGTATGTTAGTGAAATCAAAATTTCGTGCATCAGTTGCACGCACTCTGATGAGTTCCATAGTGAACAGTGAACATTTACATCTATTACTCTCAACTACACTGTCTTCAGTACCACCTACCACTCTGAAGCAATATCTACTTATTCTGTTTACGTCCGCTTCCAATTTTTACCTCAAATGTTTTCGGCTGCACCTCAAATAAGGCTTTTAATATTCCTTATAAGGGCTTGTAATGTCAAATACTTTCTAACAACAAATGAATATGAGAGGTTGCGATCATTTTTGTTAAAAATAGAATGTTTCTAATAAATAACATAATGGTTCTCTTCATTTTGACGGGATACAATTCATGTGTGTATATGACGAGTTAGGAAGTGAACATGCATCAAATATAATTCGATCTGCAGTACTCATATGAAATGCCAGCATTACATAGAACCGATTGATTCTATTTCTTCAGACTTGTTACTGTAGCCGTAGGATTTCTGATTCTGTACAACAAACATATTGATCATCATCATCATCTGCCACGTACACTAAACTGAATCATTTTATCCATAGAAATCTTCGATGTTTTTTCTCATGATCTGAATTTCCTTGTTAGTATAGATAAGATTGAGTCATTTCCGATAAACCTACACTGATGAATTCCTGATTTCACTCAAACCGCGCAATCACAACAGAAACGCAACTCATGCACATTTGTAAATGTATTCGTATTGAAATTTTCTGAATTATGGTGAGACATTTTGACGAGTAAAGTTGATTTGAGCAGCACAAAGCCATCAAGGTGATAGGGATTTGTTCACTCTGACGGTGTCTTTTAAAAAATTATGAACTAAGTGAAGCATCGATTCATTTATTCTGAATCAGAAAAAAAGTACTGATTCGTTTATTCTCTGTAGACAAATCTGTGGTTAATGTAGGTCATCGCTACATGTATTCGGACAGAGCTAGTCAATCTCATTATTTACAACAGCATCGGTAGGAGAAACAGTGTTAATAACTGGTTTTGCTGTTAGTGTAATTAAAATTATTCATTCATGCTGTGTTCAGATGATGTCGCTTTGGGTCAATATGGAATACTGAAGTAGATAATATGTGTCATTAATAATGTATTTAGAAATATTCGCATCGAAGTGGTTAACATACAGAAAATACGAATAATTCGCATGACAGTTTGATGCAACGTGCGAAATATTTTTCGTAAAAAAGTTGACATTCATAAAAGAACTTCAAGAATAGTACACAAATAATCATGATTGTTCATAATAACTTCAAAAGGAAGCACAGTTAACGACAGCAATGACAAAAATAATTGACATGTAGTTTTAAAATAAACGTCAGTATCATTGTTTCAAATGAAACTATAAATATATTATAAATCGTAGATTAATCTTCCTGTTTCATAGGTTTCATGATAAAATATGTTGTCAATTCAATCACCTGCTATTGCGAAAATAAAACCTTTTAGTTTAAGTATAAAAAAATATATAAAATGTCAAATTTACCTGACACAATAAATAAGATTCACTGATGAAGTAAATGTACAACGTCTTACACGTTTATTCATCTTTTGGTGTCCTACCCCTCAGACATCAATTTTGTAAATGATAGAAATCATAGTTTTGGAGTGAAATATGATATTTTACAATCGAAGAATAATAGAGATAGTGAAAACACATTAAATTATGAAATAATGTAAAGACATAAATGGAGAAGAAAATTATTTTTGAAACTTACGATTAACATTGCTTCGCACCGAAAAATTGCTGACAATACTGAGAACCTAATCTAGAATAAAGGGTAGCGGAATATTTCATTTAAAATGACTTTGTATATATTTCATTTCTGAAAAATTATTCTTTGATGTATATGCTGACCGCAATGTGTGCACTTGAATGCAAAGGTGAAACGACCGCAGTAGCAGAGCAGATTGAATATGGTCGCTCGAGTATGTTCAAACGAACAAATGTGTTTTGACGTTATCATATCATAAACAAGCAAATAGTTTTACGTGCACAAAACGTTTTCGTACAATCTAATTTATGGAGGTGTTTAAAGATGAAATTATTTCGATTATTTACACATAACAGATAATTATAAAAGATGTTGATTTTAATTGGAGTTACAAATTACACAAAAATTATTGTTTGGGTGATAATCATAAATGAACGTTAAACATCAAACCTGTATTCACTTTCAATTAGTTGTATGTAATACTTTAGGTTAACTTACTTTACACGGACGCATATTTTTGAGACTTAAAATGCTGTAGACGATTGCAGCTGTCATCAATGCACATAAAAGTAAAAATAATATAATCCTCGAATTTGCTGTTGAACCTTTGACCCCAAATGTCAGTCCAGTAGCAAAAATCACTATTAACAAAGATACAATCTTGATAGAACAGTGAGAAGACGTAACTGATCTGAAAAATGTGATGTATTTGCGCTATACATTTTGAACAATCTGATCACACATATTGACTTGTTAGGGCATTTTATATGAAGATGAATAAAAGGTCAAATAAATAAAAGTTCAAATAGACATAAGGTGATAATTGTAAATAAAGGAGAGAGAAAATTAACGTAATATGAAAAAAAATAAGAAGGGGTAGGAAAATTGTCACATTACCCTAGGCTTAAAGATTACCAAGTTACATTCAAGGTTATGGCAAATCGTTTCTGCACACCTAAAGGGGGTTTTAATTTTCTAATAGCCAAGGCCTCCATAAACCTCAAAATTCCTTCTTCAGCATTTCTATACAATATTTTGAAGGCTGTCTAGATGTCAATCTTATGCCCTGTCTCAATTATGCGTTTGGCGATCGATGAACATGGTTTTCTATTTCCAACGTTAATCGGTTCATCTGACGTTAACTGATTTTGAAGCCACTTAGGTACATGTTCCACAACCCTTGATTGCAAAGTCCGAATACTCCTACTTATGTATGTGTGTCCACACAAACATGTAAATTGATAAAAACAATGGGATGTGATGTAATCATTAGAGCAACGTTTAGGTATAAGCAAAATCATGGACTTGGTCTTTTCAATGATAATCAGTTTAGCAGCGTTGTATGTTTTCTCTATGGCTGCTTTTTGTCTCTGTCTTATTATTAGACCATTTGCTTCACCTCTAATAGGTCAAGTGATATGACCCTTTTTCTTTCCAGCAGATTCAAACACTTGCTTTTGTCTTATCTGATTTCTACACCTTTTGATAAACTTTAGCGGATAGCCATTTGAACTCAATGCTTCAGTTAATAATTTTGCATCGTCGTCAAATTTATCCGTGTTGCAAATCCTTTGTGCCCTATTGAAGAGGCATTTTACTCAACCTCGCTTGTGTTGCAGTGGACAAAAACTATTGAAATGTAGGTACCAGTCCACGTCGGCTTTCTATGAACAGACTGCTTTATAGTTCCATTATCTCTCCCACTCAACAATATGTCTAATAAAGGCAACGGATTATTATTTTCTGGTTCATGAGTTAGTACAATATCATTCTGAAGACTGTTGAAGTTTTCCAGTAACTGGGAGACGTTAAGTTCTTTATCACATGTAATAGGTGTTCTTGATGACATTAATTATTTTAAAGACACAATCGCCGGAATAATTTGTTCATACCGATAACCGCAAAAATCAATTAATCCAATCCCGAAAAATAATAAGAATAATAATCAGCTAAAAAGTGAAGAAGGAAACTGTCACTTCATAGTTATTCTGAAAAATAATCCAAGGACGGTAATAAGCCATGCAATTAAATTTATTATACCTGTTGCTGATTCCAATGTACTGTACTGAAACTCAGAAGTGTTATTTCAATAAATCTGTATAAAATTGCCTAGAATTAAACTGCTTTTACTTTGAAATGTCTGTAAGGCGTTGTTCATCCAGATCCACTGTATCAACAATTGTGAGATCTATTTTCTCAGTGAAATCACATGAGAATGAAACATACAGTACTCATATAACGAGCATTACACAAATCTGTTTAATGACCGTTTTTTTGTGCGGTAACATAGTCGCAAAAGCAATGTCAATGAATGTTTAACAACCTTTCATTTATCTGTGCATATGGTCTCCCAAGGATCACACTCAATCTTGACTGTTCACTTGCCATCGCCTTTCATCGATCATCAATATAACAGTTATCACTGGATTCTGTGTTGCTTTGAATCATTTAAGATATCAACTATAGCATATCAACATTGCGTGACGTGGTAGTAAATTCTGACAAAGAGCCAGTCGGAAAAAATTTATTGACGACTCAACGAAAATGTTCACAAAATCACAAATATTTGAAATAATACTAGACTTACGGTTACAATCATGATGATGTTATTCCTGGTTGAGGTGGTGTGCGATGCTTGGATGAGTATTATCTTGATTGCCAATATTAAAGCGATACCACTTTGTAGCAAAAAAAAATTTCAAACAAAATACATTGAAGTGTGCAATTAGCAAAGTTCATTGATATGATTCTCTTCAATACTTAAATGTCTCCGATTCAAATGAGCAACATTTTATAAAGATATGTTCGAAATATAATGGATGCATTTGGTAACGAGAATACAGGTCAATCGATCTTCATGACGGTCAAATTTGCCATCTTTTTCTACGTAGATATTTTTTAGGAATTTCATTGTAAGGCTTCGTTCTGATTCTGTAGTCACAACAGTGATTATCAATAATAATTATGAACAAAGTATTAAATCATTTTTTTACTTTCATAACTTACATAAAAACGAGACCAGATGTCCCTCGTGGCGCATAAGAATAGTTTGATTTAAATCTGTTATGTGAAATACTGAGTTTTAATTCAACGCTAGTTACTAACATGCACGAATTCGCTTTTATACAGATATTTTTGTAAATTTCTTCTGACATTAGGCCGAACGCCCAAGCAATCACAGTTGAAATATTTGTATTGGATTAAATCAATAAATCCATCCTCAAATGACTTGGCGGAAATGTAAGATGAAGCTGGTCATGATCATCGGAAACATAAAAATACATGAAAACATGAGCGCTGTCTTTTGAAATTATTACCTGTCAAGCGTTGGTCTCGATTAAAATTAATTAGTTATGCAGTTGAATGTATATTACCTGTCGCCGATCCAAATGTACCGTATTACCACTCAGAGATATTTCTTTCAAATAATCTTCATATCACCTGCAGATTCAAATGCTCGGAATTTAAATATTTTTGCTTTGAAATGTCATTAAGGAGTTGATTATCTAGGTGAACCATTTTGTCAATGTTGGATCATATTTTCACAGTGAATGTACATATTCAATGCTCACAGAACATAACAATATTCATATCACGAACATCACACATGAATATATAAGAAAACTGCTACACACATCAACCTTATCAGCTAGACGCAGCTTTACTTGGAGCATCAAATGGTGACCTACACATTTTAAAAAACATATGTTCGAATGTTCACTGTACTTCGATACGTTGAAGTTATCGAAAATGCAATGTCAGCGGTGTTGTACCAGGCTTTCGTTTATTTGCACATCCCGTCTCTGAAGCAGCACACACAATCACTACTCATAACCTGTCACCGTCGTTTATCGGTCATCAGTATAACATTAATACATGAATCATGTTTTGCTTTGATTCGATTGAGATATTCCAAAACGCAAGTGAACATGGCGTTACATGTTATCATTTCGAGACTAAGATCCAGTCGGAAAAATGTGGTGACAATTCAATGGAAACCGTTAGGAAATCATAGACATTTGAAATCATTTTGGACTTACGGTTATAATCATGATGATGGTATTCCTTGTTGAGGTAGTGTGCAATGCTTTGGTGAGTATAATGATGAGTGACAATAATATAGCGATACCACTGTGTTGTGAAAATTAAATATACAACAAAATAAATTGATTTGTATAATAAGCAAAGTTCAAGTGAATAATAGTTCGTTATAATAAAAAGATGTTGGCTATTCACATGGGCAACATTTTTATGTAGATATGTCGGCAATATTATGGATGCATTTGACAACGAGAATACAGGCCTAACGATCTTCATGACTGTCAGTGATTTCATTGAAGGGTTTCGTTCTGAATCCGTAATCACAACAGATCGGTCAGTTCAAGTGATGATCCAATATAATTATAAATAAAATAATATGATGTTTTATTTAACTTTCGTAACTCACATTAAAACTAGACCAGATATATCTTGTGACAAATAAGAATAAGTTGAGTTGAATCTACCGTAAGAAGTTGTGAGTTTTTATTCAATGTCAGTTACTTACATGCAAGAATTTTCTTTTTTGCAGATGTTCTTGTAATTTCCTACTGACATTTAAACAAACGCCCAAGAAATCACGGCTGAAATATTTGTACTGGACAAAACCATTATACTCATCCTAAAGAGAATTGGCGGAAATGCAGAAAACAGTTGATCATGATCATTGAAAACAAGAAAAAACATAATAACTTAGATACTATATTTTGAAAATATCAGCTCAAATTACAAGGTTATATGAACAGATATGCATTTATGAACATGACTCAGATGTCTGACTAGTAGTAAGACATCAATGAATCAGGAACTGTTATGAGCAAGTCTTTATGTTCATAAATATATCTGTCAAACAATCTATCCGTCTATCCAACTTTCTATCAATATAGGTACCTATTTATCTACTGATATTAAAGGAATTGATACGATTCATTTTACTGCCGCATTTAAGGCCATAAAACACTGATGGGAATCATCAAAATCATATCCTAAATTGGATTCATTTGGGAAAATTTATGAACTCACATCACTCTTGTTCTGCTTTCAGTCAACATACTCCATCATATAAAGATTGCCAAATGGTAACTGGATTACTGAACCTTGGACCGAAAAACAATATAAAGTTCTGCAACATACAATTGAATCTGTTATTCTGTTCTAAATACAGTAAACGTAATCAATGAACACGTGCCAAAACTTGGACTTGTAGAAAATGAACTAACTTCTCAATTCATTAAGCTCATATTTCAGATGGGAAATTGTGGACCGCAGATGTAACATCATTAAAACTTGCGAAATGTTCAACGCTTACTAAGTAATTTGATTATTCGGTCGTTTGAATAGTCCTAATTTTCCGTCGCATTACATAACCGCGATTCGTAATGCTTCTTTGCGGGATAACAAATGTAATCGGCGAACTTTGAGAATCAAATAAGGAAATAGATTTCAAAATTAAAAGTATCTTTGATACCGGCCTTGTGATATGAAAATGATTTCGAGGACCTAAAACTATATCACCTTCGCGCAGGAAATGTACAAAGAGGAGAACTGAAATAACACGCTTGGCGCCCGGGAGATAGTCTTCAGTACAGATAAACAAGAGATTTCCAATATAAAAATTGCTGTCAGAATTAAGTACAATAAGAAATGTTTGAATTTCAGCCGTAGTGTTTACTACGTTAAAGTAGGCGACCACTTTCTCTCCCACCTTTGTAGGCTTCACACTCTCGACACGTAGAGGTTCGTGCGGAAAAAGTGGCTTATCAGCTTACGGGCGATTGTAGGGCGGAAGGGTTGCTGGACAGGAAACGACCTATGAAGCTCGATTTGTCAGCGAGATTATTTAACGTTGAAATTAATCAAATTTATCAAACCATCGACTTAATGCATTGACAAGATCTGGGGTGATCAGGCCACCTTTCACCAAAACTTACTCAATTCGACCGTACGCGGCGACCAGAATGAGAGACTGTGGCTTCGTGCGTACATCATGATCTGTCAATTCCATCCGTGGATGTTGCCCTCCAGTTGAAAACGGAAACAGTTCTCACATAATTTCAGACGATCTTTGGACGATGTCTGCTTTACTGAAGATATCACTGCTCGGAGAAGTGAAAAATCCTTCAGGCAGTCGCATTGTCGTGTCGTATACTTTGAATATCTGCTTTTACACACGTTTTGATATCTAGGTGGACGATCGGTCAGATTTCATACTGATTGTTGTTTTCATATGTTCGAACAGCTCTTAAAATGACGATGAAACCGTTCAGCTAAACCATTCGAAGCTAGGTTGTAGGCGGTAGTGCGTATAGGCTCCGCACCAATCAACCAGCGTAGCAAGTAGCATATTTTGGACTGAAACTTTCGTTCTCTGTCAGTTGTGAAAGTCAAGGGATAACCATAATGCGCTATCCATCGTTCTACTCAGTGATGAGCAACTGTTTACTCCTTAATATAAGTGCAGGAAATAGCTTCGAGACAACTTGTGATTTAATCGATGCACGTGAGTATGTGATGATAAACATGTGGTCTTGGCAATGGTCCTAATATATCAATATAAATATGATCAAAGCGAATATATGACGCAGCAAATATGCTGGCTAGGTGGCTGTGCACTTTTGGTCATTGTCGTTATAGGCATTGCTTCACCCACATTTACACATCTTTGTCGTGTGACGATGAGACGTAAAGTGGCCACGATACCTGGATGAAATTACCCATTAAGGGCATTGAAGTAGAGGCGAAAATAAACAGGAGGTAGGATTGGTCGAGTTATTCATGATCGCGGGAAGCAGAACGAGCTAGAGGTCAGATATGGAGTAACTCCATTACTTCGCTTCCATGTGTAGTGTGGGCCAGTGATGTTGACCAGATGATCAATGAAGCTCTGCATGTGAAGAGCGTTGAAGTGAATGTATATCAAGTGGGATTCAATTTATTTCTCACATGCGACAAACTAGTAACACAAAAAATATTCGCTTCTCGTGGTATAATCTAATATTTGAAGCAGATTTTTTTCTCTTTATATGCACAAAACAGTTAAATTCCGAACATTTGAAACTGCAGGTGATATAAAAATTATTTGAAAGAAATATCTCTGAGTGGTAATACGGTACATTTGCATCGGCGACAGGTAACATACATTCAACTGCATAACTAATTAATTTCAATCGAGACCAACGCTTGACAGGTTATTTTTTATAAATGTTTCTAGTTAATAATGGTTTTGTCAATGCTTTTACTATGGAGTGACGCATTCGTGTCTGACTTTTTAGCTGATTATATTTCTCATCAGTGTTGGATTATTTGATTTATGTGGTGATTGATATGAACAATTTATTGTGGCAGTTGTGTCAATTTCAATAATGATCGTAGCTTGATTGGTATGAAGTTCGCAGTATTGTCAGCGATCTGCTGGTGCGAAGAAATGTTAATCGTAAGTTTCTGATAAAATATTTCTTCTTTATTTGTTTATATATATATATATATATATGTATATTCATAATTGATTATATTTATCACTTTACCCTGAGTATTCATTCGGTATGCACCATACACCTTCTTCAAACCACCATCATCATCATCGATAGCCAAACTTAATTTTTTCCAGCAAAATCTTCCATAAGTAATCCATCGCTCTCAGATATCGTGTAAGTTACGAATGGATTCAGTAACCAACGAAAAAGCAACACCTATTAGTTCATAATTTCAATGAAACTATCTCTGAAGCTCAATATTGATAGTTATCATATATTCATTATTACCTATATTCATAGTTATTCTTTCGATATTCTGGTGAGAAGTTGTGGTTTGTAGATTTAGACTCTATCGATTCGGAGGCTGTCAAGAGCGAAACACAACAAATGATCGTACAGCATAATTGAGTAGTGAAGGAAATTACACAACAACATCAGTGTTTACGAGATTTGTGGTCTTCAGTCTCAGCATTCATGCGCAAACGGATGCTTTCGACTTGCATTGAGTAAGCTGGTATTGTTCATTGCTTAAAAAGCACTTGCTAAGTTGAAACCAACTCTACGGATTTCAAGTACCTTAATCTGTCAGACTAATGAATTAAAAAGTTTTTACGTCCTCTAAATTCAATGATTCCGAATTTTATTCTCGCCAAATATATGTTCACTCATTCTTCGTCACGCCACAATCTTTTTTAAGTATAGTATTTTAAAAAGCATTAGTTCAGTGAGGTAGGTTCATTACAATAATATGCTTTCGGCATACTGCATGATATTCAAAAGTTTTAACATTGGAGATTTTGTTTTCGAGCTGCGAAAATGGAAAATGAAGATCAGACATGGGAGGCAGCAAGCATAAACTTTTTACTGGTAACTGCGGCATTAGGATTTATGTATCTATGCAATGAACATATTGATCATCATCATCTGCCTCGTAAACTATACTGAATCATTTTACTGATAGAAATTTCGATGTCCTATCTCATTATCTCGATCTTCATAATAAGCCTTAAAGTGAACATTTCTAATGTTTATATCATTTTGATTGTCTGATCAACTACTGTCTTAGTAAAGGCATAGTAGATATTATAGGCATAGGTATCACAACAGCTTATGCAAGACCCGCAGATCAACCATGAATATTTTCTTTTCATGTTTCAAATTTATATGTCTTGTGTGAGGTTTGATGTTTTATGATATGTTATGTGCAGAGGAAGTGATATCTATGTATATTGGCTTTTTTGGTACAAACATTTATCGAAATTATATCCAGGATCAGAACCTGACATTCAACATTGGATTGCAGGTATTTTTGTGAATATTTTATTTGCTTTCAGTAATCATTTTCATTCACAGATATACTGGCTGCTATTCGTGAACCCAAAGTAATTGGTGATGTGACAGGTAAATTCAGTTGTCGAACCAGTTAACAATATACCAAAGCCTATTTCACTTAGTGAGACTGAATGTACACAAACAATCTGACAAAGAGCAGTTAGGCCGAAAATCAAATCGCATAAACTGAATGATGAACAAAATAATAGACAACTCTTTTCCTGAAATTTATAAATTTTATGTGTTTGCATACATCATCGTACCGATTATCACAAGAACGTCTATTACGTGAACTCGTAGTGACATCAATTTTAATGAGAGAACGCGTTTATTGTATATAGAACATTCATCCTTATTATAAATGGCACCCGTGATTGTTTCACCGTACCTTTTTTTATTCTGAATATGTGAGCAAAACACTACGGTTTGTTTGGCTGCCATTTCGTTCATACTGCTAGCTGTAAATTCGACTCACTGTACTTGCATCATTTTGTTATACCATGAATCCGCAGGAAAATTTATTACGTTGTTTGGATGGACACTTGTTGATAAGCAAATCAATGACACAAATTTATGGAAAAAAACTGCGTCTGTAATAGAGCTTTCAGTCGACGGCATCACGCCTCAATATATATGTTGAGTCATGACGTTTTGTTAGATCATAAGAACGTTTGATGACGTTTTGAATTTTTGAATGAAAGTTGACTATTGAAGATTCAATATGTTTCTTTCTACGAAGATGATCAGAATTATTTGTATTTTCAGTTTATAAACCTGTGATTATCAGACAGTTTTGGTAAACGACGTTCAACCACACATGTGACCTTGAGTAATCGTTGTGTGTAACAACAGTTCTGCGCTTATTATGGACTTCAGTTTAAACAAATAGGTCCAGTTCCAAACACCGCCCCGCTGAAATCGACAACTCAATTATTGCTTTGAAGGAACGTACGCCTAATATCTACCGTATCCCAAAAAGATGAGTAGATCCGATAAATTAGAAATAGTGGTCATGATTTTAGTCCATGGGCATTAGAGATGAACTACAAGTACTTATCAACAGTACCGATAATCGTCATTTCTCTCTGAGTAACTTGAATCCCTTGTCACAGATACGTTGCAGCAATAATGTTGTGCGAAAAATAAAATTTCATCGAGATTAGATGCTACACTTGAGATTTCTAATAAGATAATATCCATTAGTTGCTAGTATACAGATGTGACAGTCTTGACTCCGAAATGCAGAATATTATACTAAAAGATATTAGGCAACTCTCTTGATGCTTCATCGAACTTCACTTGCAAATAAGCAACAGCTAGTTCCATTTTCGTGCAAAGGCTTTATTTTATTCCGCATACTAAACATATCCGTTTAAAATGACAGAGGACTATGATGCTGAACCGGAGCTGCATTGAGACTTGTAGAAAAGTGAGCACATACAAGAATCGTGCTTTTCCAGCAGATTTATAAACAGTCGTATAACACCCTGTTGTTGAATGCGAATCAACTCTTCATCTTCTGTTGATAATGTCGCATAAGCCACAATTAACCCTTTAAAGAAAAAAAGCTAAGCACTAGTTTGCAACTAAACAGTTAATTTCATGAAGTGACTAAGACCTGATCCCGGTTAGATAAAGACACTACTTAACAACATTGATGCTTTTTTCAGTGAGATATCTGTCCACCATTACTATGTTGTCTGTAACATACATGTTTTATAGATGTTGTAAATAATCTGCCTGATGATAATTATATTAGAATTTCTTTGTCTGATATTGCAGTGTGTTAGTCTGTGAGTCTGATTGCTTAGCGAAAAGAGTAAAATACCTGAATATACGACAGTGACACATTTTTTATAAGTATTTGCAAATCATGCGAAATAAAATCTTCACATATAAATGAAGCTGTAACACTGAAGTGCATCCCGTCGAAGTTATTGGATTTATCGACGATAACAGATTTATCAGCCGATTTGTAATCACAGTGCAGTTCAGAATCATGCACACATCAGTAGAAAAAACACTAATGTACTTTTTCAGGCTACTGAGATAAGGATTCGAGTTTCTGCAATTATTGATGTGGTTGACATCATCGCACCTTTATTCGCACTCTCAAACTTAGGTACAATGTTGCCACACGTCTTTTCAGGCTTGATCGCTTAGGATGAAAAATATAGAAACAGTATCTTGATTCTAAGCTATCATAGTGTGAATCTGTGAACCAGGCTTGTCGAAAAGTAATTAGTCTTGAATCAAGAAAACCAGGTTTTAAATATAGTCCGTATTGTCATTTGGTGATGGATATTTATTCACAAGCGATTCAATGACTAACATCTACCATAGGTCGAATAATATTCTGCATTGGTTTTCACTTATTCTGTTAAGTTCAGAGACCTGTTCACCTCATTTTGATTTGATTTGGTTTTACTCTGTGATACTTGTGTTATTTGTAAACGATATGTGGTAATAATATTGTAATTTGAAGGAGTTTTTGGCATGGAGTTCTGAGAGAATATCAAATACAAATCAATAACATTACAGTTTGTGTGGAACTGTGAAATATTCTCCATTAACAATCAAGAACACGTTTATGCTTCTCAAATTATTTTATGAAGCGCAATGAATAATTGATCATTGTACATTACTGCCTCAACGAAACTTTTTTTTATAACAAAGACAACGGAAAAAATAATTGACATGAAGTACTGAAATAATCGTCAGTATTATATATTCAAACGAAAATATAAAAGCGATATAAACTGACGAGTAATCTTCCACTTTGTTGTATTTCTTCAAATAATATGCTGTCAATGCAACAATCTGTAATTTAAGAAACATATTCCTTCAGTTTGAAAATAAATAGAGAATTTAAACATGACATGTTTTTCAATGATACAATAAAAGACACCTACTGATGGTCCGAGTGTACATTCTATAACACCTATCCATGAATACGATTCTGAAAACGAACAGTCATTGATTTGAAATCTATCATGAATATTTTTTGACAATGGTTCAAAGTTATATTTTTTACTGTATATTAGGATAT
>CALYCR020000131.1:0-16935 GCA_944470395.2 Schistosoma turkestanicum | reverse complement strand
AAACTAATAAAAAGTAAACGGTTCAATACACTGGCGCAACTTCTGAAATTGATTGTTTTACTAAAAATAGTGTTGAATTGTTGAATAGAACATGAAAACAATATCAAATGGTCAAACTGTGCCCTGAGTCTTACCATCACACCATGGTTGTTTTAAACTGAGACCACATGAACACCAGAAATATTTACGACCCGGTTCAATGGTGTTAATTCTGTTTGGTATATACTAGAATAAGTTTTAAGAAGAAAACAGTTAGAAAATATGAGGTAGATGTTTGTGTTAAAATATAATCAAACATTGAAGCATACTTAAACAGCATGTGTTGTGTATTAAGATCGATTGTCTGAATGGGCATAAAGTAGTCAGGCATGATAGTTATGTTAATTACAAAAGGGTAAATCATTGAGAGATATATTTCCAGATATAAAGATGAAACAGTAAAAGTTATGTCTTTTTTTAAGAATAAAATAATACACACATGTTAATAGACAGGATGAAAATCACTCAAATGATTTAAATCTTTTGAATACTCGTTTTACTTTTAGTTAGATAAGACAAGAGACAAACTACTTTTCATAATCTAAATTTAGGGGCGGCCAGACACAAACATGGACTGAATCTATGAATTCATTGACAAGTGGACTGAGTCATGTTGGTAGATGTAGACTACGTGGTTGGGGTCCGAGAGACGATAGTCACCAATGGTTAGAGACCTTGAATGACATGGCTCAAAGTCGTTTGCAATGACGCAAGTGCATCCATTCGTTGTGCTCTCTCAAATCCTAATCTTCTGGAATCGTCAGCACCTCTACCTTTGTCTTTCTAACCTTATCTCACTGAATTATACTTCTTGAATGATATCTTCGAAACCTAGTCTTCTTCATTACCATTAATACCTTTACTATCTTTATCACTATGGGATTTGATTTGACGTTTGCGTCTCTGTGCTAACGTGGTATGGCAACATGAAGTTATGTGCATACGTACGAAGTTCTGCGTTGCAACTGAATGATCACAATCTACATTGATATTGTGATTTAATCACCGTTAGACTACTTTGAGAGACCTAGGAGCACTAGACGGCTGTTTTCTCGGGTTCCGGACTTATCAATAATGCAGATTCATAACCCCGTGAACGAAGGTCGAACCCAGAACGTTCAGTTTCGCCGACAAACGCTTAACCTGTAAACCAATGAGCCGATGTGTAACGGTGTTGTTGAATCCAAACTAATTAAAGAATTTTGCGCAAAGTCAATGATTGTCTTTGCTAGTTAGCTTTACTACATTCGACAGAGTTGAACTCTACTAGTCACGACTACTCACTAGAACTCTGAGAATTTCCTCATAAAGCTAGTTACAAGTGAGTACATTTTAGGATAAATATTTATCAACTGATATGCTGAATAAGACAATAAGCATATCCTTATCAGGACAATATATTTTGGGAGTGTGTTGTTACAGTTGAAGATGTGCAGATGACAAGTCATATAATGACTACATTTAAAAGTTGTTTTTCAGCTTTTAAACTAAAAACACACAAAAACTTAATTGAAAACAACAAAATTATATTCCTGTAATAAGATTCACTTCAGTTAGTAGGTGATTTGATTTTTTTGTTACGTAATAGATTCGGGTTGCATCTTCAGTTGGAGAGCGTCAGTCAGCTACAACGTAGAACTTCATACTTACATACGCATATTAGTTCAAGTTGCCATACCACATATTAGCAAAAACAGATGGAAGTGTCAGTTCAAATCCCATAGTAGTAGACGTAGTAGAAAATTAACGTTAATGGGGAACATTACAGATAGAACATATTATTCAAGAAGTATGATGCAGTGAAAGTAACTTAGAAATAGAGGGCGATCAGGAATTCAGTAGACTAGAATTCGAAAGAACACAAACAGTGGATGCACCTGCACCATCGCAAACGATTTTGAGCCATGTCATGTAAAGTCAGTCAGTCAGATGCATTGTTGCCATACCACATTAGCACAGAGACGCAATCGTCAATGCGAATTACCAGTAGAATTACTACTGGTAATAGAGAAGATTAGAGTCCCAAGATATTCTTGAAGAAGAATAATTCAGTGAGACAGATTTACAAAGACAAAAGTAGAGGAGTTGACGAATCCAGAAGATAAGAATTTGAGAGAGCACAAAGAGTTGATGCACCTGCGCCATTGCAAACGACGTTGAGCCATGTTATTCAAGGTCTCTAACCATCAGTTACTTTCGTCTCGCGGAACCCAACCAGGTAGCCTACTTCTACCAACATGACTCAATCCATTTGTCAGTGATTTCATGGAATTCTGTCATGTTTTGGTCTGGTCACCTCTAGATTTCTTGCAACCTACTCCTACACCACGAAACAAAGCTCGTCGAGTGGTTGAGCATTCGTAACACATGTCCCAACCACTTCAACTGATGAAGTTTCAACAATTAATCTATTAATTTGCCATCCCTACCTACTACTCGTTTTCTAACGAGTATTAGTAGTCCATCGTTGGGCATACATAACATACATAACCACCTCAACTGATGAATATTCACTACTTCATCAATTGATCTGCCATCCCTACCTAGCACCCGATTCCTAATAACAGCGTTGCTCACTCGGGTGTTCCAGGATATACGAGCAATGTTTCGGAGACACCTATGATCGAAGACTAGTAACCTACGAATGTCCTCTACTCTTGAAGGCCAGGTCTCGCAACCGTACAGTTGGACTGAGCGAACTGCTGTGCAGTACACTAGTCCTTTAGTTAGCAAACGGATATCTCGCCTGCGCCATAAGTTGGCGAAAGCCAATCGAGCCTTCTGTATCCGCGCTGAGATTTCGTCAGTCACCAGGCCATCAGCACTAATGAGAGTCCCGAGATAAGTGAAGCGGTCAACACGCTCGACTACTTCACTCCCTATCATTAGTTCAGGTACCGACGTAAGCCAACCTTGAAGCAACATTTCGCGTTTCCAGGGTGAGAACCGCATCCCGAACATGACAAAATTAAACCAGAATGGAGAGAGTGGACATCCCTGACGAACAGCACTTGAAGTGAAGAATTCCAGTGAAAGTTCGCCATAAGCTCTAACTCGACCAGCGGTGTTCGAGTAGAGAGCTTGTATAAGGTTAATGTACTTCTTTGATACACCTTTCAATGACAGACACTGCCAAAGAACCTCACGATCCACAGAGTCAAATGCCGCTTTTAGGTCCAGGAACACAACTATTGTAGGACGCCTGGATGTGTCTGTGTTCCAGGACCTGTCGTAGTGTGAAGATGTGGTCTATACATCCACGTCCAGGTCTGAAATCAGCCTGGTTTTCTCTAGTCTGCTCTTGACGAGCTAGAGTTAGGCGTCTAAGGATAACTGAGGCTAGCAATTTAGAAACTACATTAGTTATACTTATTCCCCTGTGATTGTCACAAGAAGACTTGTGTCCTTTCTTAAAAATTGGCACAATTAGGGATTGAGACCAGTCGGATAGGATTATGTTCATTTCCCAGATTCTACCTAAGATGTCAGTCAATCTAGCTGCTAAAACTGGACCACCACCCTTAAAAATCTCAAGGGTTAGCCTATCAGGACCAGTCATGTAAAGTCCCCAAGCTTTGGTTATTCTATCATCTCACAATGAAGAGATACACTGATAAGCACATACACATACTCATATGTATGCATATCCTGTGATAAAATATCACCGAATCGGAAAAAACAAAACTAACACATTTGCTTAACAAACCAAAACAAACATAAAATGACGAAAAAACATCACACAGTGACAGATAAAATAGTCATGAATTAACTGTGAGCAAACAGAACAGAACAGAACAGAACAGAGACACACAAGACAATGTAATTAGAAGACACAAAACATACAATATATCAGCTTTTCTTATCAACAAAAGATGATTAAAGACTACACCAACTTACACCACACACACACACACACACAAGTAAACAAGACAGAAGCGCGCTGTTTGAAACAAACAAACAACAGACTTAACAGGATTCAATTTGTTAGGTATTCATTTATCATCTTTTTTATGAAAATTAAAAAAAAATTGATTTTATTTTTCGGTGAATAAAAAAGACGCAATTAGAATATTTTTCTTTTAAAAAAACATCAAAATAATGGTGATGCAGAGAGAACGAAACCCCGACACAGGAAGAAAAAAGAAAAACGTGCATGTCAAATGATCATGATTGATTGTTATCGTATTCTAATGATCGATTACAAAATAAATGATTGATCGTAATGATTGCATAATAATCATTGAAATGATGAATCATTAAAGTCCAATAAAATGAATGGCAAGCAAGTTCAGTGTTGAGTTTTCTCAGTGGTTTGACCTACTACTACTACTACTACTACTACTACTACCCCTACTACTACTGATACTACTATGTATTATTCTCTTATCATCACAGGATGAATGAATACTTTTGTGTTATTCCAATGTTGTTATCATTGACTTACAAATTACTACTCTTGATTGGTTGAATAATTTCATTCTTCGTTTAACAATTACTTACTTACGCCTATTGTGTGTGAAATAAACTCCGCTGTAAACCCTTCAGGGTTACTGCCGGTCCCAAGCCCGGATAACGGAGGAAGGGGTTGGCGACCCCTTGGCCAAAAAACGCAAACTATTGTGTCACTCTGCCCGGGGAGTTGAAAGAAGAATTAATGACGTCGCTTGATGAAAGCCGAGTTCCCTAAGGAAGTCACGGGGCCGATGCCTCTTCTGACATCCAGAGCAACCATTCTTTTCGGTACATGGAACGTTCGTACATTGTGAGAGACTGGAAGACTATTTCAAGTTGCAGCAGAAATGAGAACGATACAACTGAAGATGTTTGGAATCAGCGAAAACGCATTGGACACAGGTAGGACAACTGAGACTAGCTTCAGGGGAACTGCTGTTATTCGATCATGAAAAGGAAAATGCTTCACATACACAAGACAGTTCTACTGTATGGAGCTGAAACTTGGAGAACTACGAAAGCCGTCATCCAGAAGATACAAGTGTTTATTAAACAATCGTCTACGCAAAATACTTTCGGATTCGTGGCCAGAAAACCATCAGCAACAATGTACTGTGGGAGGAGAACAAACAGATTCCAATGGAGGAGGAATCAGGAAATAATCGGTGGAAGTGGATAGGACACGCACTGCCAAAAGCACCAAACTGCGCCACAAGACAAGCCCTCCACATGGAACCCTCAAGGCAAAAGGAAAAGAGGAAGGCCAAGGAACACAGTACGCCCGAGAAATAGAGAAAGATATGAGAAGAATGAACAAACACTGGAAAGAACTAGAAAGGGAAGCCCAGGACAGAGTTGGTTGAAGAAAAAATGTTGGGCCGCCTATGCTCCATTGGGGGTAACAGGCGTAAGTACGTACGTATTGCGTGAAATAACGTTGACTAGTTACACATACAGATTATTGGAATGTGAGAGAATAAATAGTATTTAAAAAAACACATGGAGGCTATGTTATTAGTGTAAATGGGGATATAGACATCAATTGCGGGGTGGGATGGGTGTGTGCGCGCTGTTATAGATTAAGGAGAGTAGAATTTTAAGAGATAAACCTGGTATGAAGTTATAGATCGTCCTTAGGGTTTTTATTTGGTCTTGTGGCATGGAGTGTTAGTGTGTTTTCTCGGGATTGCAGTTGGCTTTTTTTCAACATTATAGCACAGGTGGTGTGTGCCTCATTATGTAGCTTGGGTCTGTGTGTGGGGGGGGGGATGTTGTGATGTAGTGCGGGACCTGTCGTGGGTTCGGTGGTTGAGGTTTTGGTGGGACAGTTACCGATCCCTGGCAGGGAAAACTGCTTCTTGTTAACTGACTTATAGTAATGGTTAAGGTGATCTTGGGAGGACGAGGGTAAGGCGATGACGGTTGTGGCGCCGACGATGCGGCTGATCATCAGTGGCGACCATCGATTGATGGGAGAATTGTGCTTTCACCACCAGTGCACACAAAAGTACCTGGCTGCGACTCTGTGATTGGGGTTTGCTGAGTGTATGTTTTAGTGGTGGCTAGGCTTTTGCTCGTAAGTGTGCGGGCCAAAACAGGGGGGCGGGACGGTTTTCGTAGGATAGAAGTTAAATAAAAAATAACAAGGGGGGGGGTGGAACGGAGAGAACTAGTTTTGTTGCTTGAGTTTTTACATTGTTATTGTGGATCTGCGATTTGTGAGGTATGGGGTTTTGTGAAGACTGTGTGGGCGAAGTGAATACAAAAAGGGGTAGTAAAATGTAGTCGGCTTGGACAAAAGTACTTACTGATTGTCTGGTTACAAGGCAATTATAGAAATATCTCTGGAATTTCCAAAGTGTCGGGGCGGTGGCTATCTGGAGAACACGAAGAAGTGAAAGTGGGGAAAAGGTAGGGGGGAGGGTAGGGGCGGACAGTGTTAAAGGAAGGGACAGCGGAGAGAAGGAGGGGGGGGGGGGGGGGATGGTTTGGTGCTGAGGTGGAGAATGTATAGTTGGTTAGGAACAATGGGGGATGGGTGTGGTGAATGTGTAAGTGGAGGATTCTACTTGTTCGTTGTGCGTTTTTGCCATAAGCACATAGAATATGAGTTGGGCATTAACATAAGAGGGAGGATAGCGGACAAGGTGTAGGGGACCCAGTATGTACGTCGTATGGTGATGGTGGGTGTGACATGGTATTCTTGTTAAATGTGGACGAGTGTTAACAAGATAGGTGGAGTCCAGGAACCGAAGTGAACGGGATGGGGAGTGAAGGGGGAAAAGGGAGAAAAAAAAGAAGAGGGGGGGGGGGAGGGAGGAGTGCGTGGAAGCAGGTGTCGGAGTTGCGATGGGAACGGACGTGGAGGCACGAGGGCTTTTACAATTGATCCCTCGTTCGCGTTTTATCGACTAAGGTGAACTCATAATTGCTTCAAGAGTACCTAGTGACGAGCCTAACAACTGCTTTCACTAATAATATACACTTGAGTTTATGCTTAATAAACTTTTCATAAACTTAGATATTTTTTGAAATATTTTCCAAAAGATATAAGTGTTAATTAACAATTGTCTACGCAAAATACTTGCTACGTATTGGCTAGACACTATCAGCAATAATCTACTGTGGGAGAGAATAAATCAGATTCTAGATGAGAAAGAAATAAAGAAGAAGCGCTGGAGGTCGATAAGGCACGCATTGAATAAATTGCGTCACAAGAAAAGCATTCACTTGGAATCCTCAAGACCAAAGGAGAAGAAGAAGATTAGAGTACACATTAAGCCGAAAAATTGAGACAGACATAAGAAGAATGAACCACAATCAGATAGAAGTGGAAAGAAAAGTCACGGACAACGGAGATTGGAGAATGCTGGTCATCGGCCTTTGCTCCATTGATGGTAGATAACAGGTTACTTACTTACTTTACTTACGCCTGTCAAACCCAATGGAGCAAAGGCTACCCACCAGTTTTCTCCAAACAACTCTGTCCTGAACTTCCCTTTCTAGGTTCTTTCCAGTTTTTGTTCATTCTTCTCATGTCTTTCTTTATTTCTCGGCCAAATGTGTTCCTTGGCCTTCCTCTTTTCCTTTGAGTAGATAACAGGTGTAAGTAGTTAAATATTTGTTGCATTTAAGTCATTTTCAATTACTAAATTGTTTATTTATGTAATTGTGTTACATAATTATTGTATTTTGCTGTTGTTAGAAAAAGCATACTGAGTAAGGATGGTAGATAAATTGATGAAGTAGAGAGTCTTCATCAGGGGAGGTCAGCGCCAACAAGACAAGCCTTAACTAAGAATCCTCAAGGCTAGAGGAAAAGAGGTAGATCTTGAAACAAATTACGCCGAAAATAAGAGACAGACATGAAAAGAATGAATAGCGATTGAGCAGAATTGAAAAGGCAAGTCCAGGACACAGTAGGTCAGAGAATGCTAGTTGGTGGCCTATGCTCCATCAGAGGTAACAGGCCCTCCAATTGAACCCTCAAGACCGAAAGAAAAGAAGGAGACCAAAGAACACATCACGTCGAGGCTCGGAGGTAAGCAACAAAAGAATTTACACCAATCAGGAGCAACAATGAAGGTGATCACAGGTAAGAGTTTGTTTAAGAGTCCTCAACGGTGGGCTTTGCTCTACCAGGGGAGACAGGTGTAAGTTAGTAAGTAAGTAAATGCTGTTCAAATAAATATGTGTATTTGATCGTTTTTTATAAGACATTTTTTTATTTCAACAAACTTGTATTTACTGTTTTGTATATATTAGAATCGGCCTAGTGGTCCGGTGGTTAGGCTTTCGCGCACAAGATCGAAGGTCCCAGGTTCGAATCCTGCGAGGTGCAGAAATCATGGATGCGCATTGCTGATGAGTCCCATACCAGGATTAACCAGCCATCCGGTGCTTTCAGGTTTCTAATGGTAGTCTAACAACGATCGATTGATGATTTCTAATGTGTAGAAATAAATTTGGCGGCCAAACCAAAACATGGCATAAATCCATCAAGTCACTGACAAGTGGACTGTGTCATGTTGTTAGATACAGACTACCTGGTTGGGGTCTGCGAGACGAAAGTCACCGATGGTTAGAGACCTCGAACGACATGGCTCAGAATCGTTTGCAATGACGCAGGTGCATCCACTCTTTGTGTTCTATGAAATTATAAGCTTCGGCATTCCTCATAATCTCTATCATTCTCCTTCTAAACTTATCACACTGCATTAAACTTCTCAAATGACATTTTCGCTCACTAATCTTCTCCACTGCTGCTAATAATTCTACTATCGCCATCACTCTTGGATTTGAAGTGACAGTTGCATCTCTGTGCTGATGTGGTATGACAAACTGAACTGATGTACGAAGTTCTGCATTGTCTATGTGTATATTATTAGAACATTGAGATGTTGGACAATACTTGTAGCTCAGCAATATAAGAAGGTTAGAAATATTACATTTTTTGTGAGGTGTATTCTTTGTTTTGTTAATATATAAGTGAGTAAATCATAAGTTAAGTTTACTAACCTGTGCAACTGCTGGACAACATTGAGTAGATTGATGCCGATAATGAAATTTGATTAATTTTGAATAAAATTGTTTCATTGTTTTTTTAATTAATGAAAAATTATTTTCATCTAAAAACAGAAAAAGGATGATGAAATTTGAAAAAAAACAGTAATCTATTTTTTTTTGTAATAGCTAAATAGTATCATTTTTTATTTGTTAATAAAAATATTGAGAGAGAAAAACCCAATATAGATTATGGTATATCATTGAGTTGTGGGAGTTGTGTGGTAGCTTGTCAGATGTATAGCTCTATTTATAAATGCTTTTTGTAATAATGAAGTTTTCTTCTCTTAGCTGAATAGTTTGATTGTGGAGTATTCATTGTTTTGTTTTATTGAACATCATCATCAGGCCAAAGTAAACTATTCGAATTTCCCCACATATTATATGAGAGACAGTTGTCGACCTTGATCTTGTTTAGTTTATTGTTGACCTTCAACCCCCATGTAATCTGATTGTATCCCTATTATGATTTGTTTCTTGTCCCGATATTTGTATTGGATTCTTTCCTGACTGATTAATAAAATGAATTAGTTTTCAATGTGTGTATTGATTACTGGTTGTCATGACTCTGTCTGCTTGTGAGATTGTATGCAATAGACTCATCCACATGTAAAATCATATCGGGATTCTTATTAACGTCATCGTGTAAACAAGGTTCATCTAATTATAATATACAGCAATGAAAAGGTAAAGATTGGTGTGAGACACGACTAACTATTTATTGTCAGACAGAAAAGAATTAAACTAACCATGTGATAATACCAATCATTCCTACAAATTAGAGTCAATCAATCAATCAGTCAATCAGCAGCAACGTAGAAGTTCGTACGTACGTACATCAGTAATTGTCAATTCAAATCCAATAATAGAAGAGGTAGTAAAAGGTATTAGCAGTAATCGGAGAGGTTGGGATTAGAAGATATTATTCAAGAAGTATAATTCAGTGAGATAAGTGTAGAAAGACAAAACTAGAGGTGTGGAAGAATCCAGAAGATTAGGATTTGAGAGAACACAAAGAATAAATGCACCAAAGCCATTGCAAACGGTTTTGAGCCATTTCATTCAAGGTCTCTAACCATCGATTACTAACATCTCGCGTATTCCAACCAGGTAGTCGACAATTACCGACACGGCTAAGTCCACTCGTCAATGACTTCATGGATTTGTACCATGTTTTGGTTTGGCCGCCCCTAATTTTCTTCCAACCTAATCCTACACCGCAAAATATAGCTTGACGAGGCAGTTGGTGGTTAGGCATACGCAACATATGTCCCAACCACCTCAGTTGATGAAGTTTCAGTACTTCATCTATTGATCTGCCATTCTTACCTAGCACCCGTTTCCCAATAACAGCGTTGCTCACTCGGTTGTCCCACGATATACGAGCAATTCTTCGAAGACACCTTTGATCGGAAACTAGTAACCTCTCAGATTTCAAACCATTAAAACAAAACTTTTGAAAGCAACACTTAATTAACCCGTTTTATTATTGGTGAAGTTTTATTTTTTGAAATTGCTTATTTCCCTTTCGACTGTTACCCCACTAATGGAGCATAGGCCATCGACAAACCAGCATTCTCCAACCTACTTTGTCCTCTATTTTCCTTTCTATTTCTATCCAATTGTTGTTCATCCTTCTCGTATATGTCTCCTTTTCTAGTCGCACTGTGTTCTTTTGTCCTCCACTTTACCTTTGACCTTGAGACTTCCATGTTAGGGGCTCGTTTTTTGACGCAGTTGAGTACTTTCCGCAACGTGTATCCTATCCGTTTTCAGCGCTTCTTCCTGATTTCATCCTCACGTGGAATCTAGTTAGAGTTCTCTCCCACAACTCAATGATATACTACAATCTCTATTGGGTTTTTCTCGATCAATATTTTTTTATTAACAAATAAAAAATGATACTATTTATCTATTACAAAAAAAAATAGATTACTGTTTTTTTTCAAATTTCATCATCCTTTTTCTGTTTTTAGATGAAAATAATTTTTCATTAATTAAAAAAACAATGAAACAATTTTATTCAAAATTAATCAAATTTCATTATCGGCATCAATCTACTCAATGTTGTCCAGCAGTTGCACAGGTTAGTAAACTTAACTTATGATTTACTCACTTATATATTAACAAAACAAAGAATACACCTCACAAAAAATGTAATATTTCTAACCTTCTTATATTGCTGAGCTACAAGTATTGTCCAACATCTCAATGTTCTAATAATATACACATAGACAATGCAGAACTTCGTACATCAGTTCAGTTTGTCATACCACATCAGCACAGAGATGCAACTGTCACTTCAAATCCAAGAGTGATGGCGATAGTAGAATTATTAGCAGCAGTGGAGAAGATTAGTGAGCGAAAATGTCATTTGAGAAGTTTAATGCAGTGTGATAAGTTTAGAAGGAGAATGATAGAGATTATGAGGAATGCCGAAGCTTATAATTTCATAGAACACAAAGAGTGGATGCACCTGCGTCATTGCAAACGATTCTGAGCCATGTCGTTCGAGGTCTCTAACCATCGGTGACTTTCGTCTCGCAGACCCCAACCAGGTAGTCTGTATCTAATAACATGACACAGTCCACTTGTCAGTGACTTGATGGATTTATGCCATGTTTTGGTTTGGCCGCCAAATTTATTTCTACACATTAGAAATCATCAATCGATCGTTGTTAGACTACCATTAGAAACCTGAAAGCACCGGATGGCTGGTTAATCCTGGTATGGGACTCATCAGCAATGCGCATCCATGATTTCTGCACCTCGCAGGATTCGAACCTGGGACCTTCGATCTTGTGCGCGAAAGCCTAACCACCGGACCACTAGGCCGATTCTAATATATACAAAACAGTAAATACAAGTTTGTTGAAATAAAAAAATGTCTTATAAAAAACGATCAAATACACATATTTATTTGAACAGCATTTACTTACTTACTAACTTACACCTGTCTCCCCTGGTAGAGCAAAGCCCACCGTTGAGGACTCTTAAACAAACTCTTACCTGTGATCACCTTCATTGTTGCTCCTGATTGGTGTAAATTCTTTTGTTGCTTACCTCCGAGCCTCGACGTGATGTGTTCTTTGGTCTCCTTCTTTTCTTTCGGTCTTGAGGGTTCAATTGGAGGGCCTGTTACCTCTGATGGAGCATAGGCCACCAACTAGCATTCTCTGACCTACTGTGTCCTGGACTTGCCTTTTCAATTCTGCTCAATCGCTATTCATTCTTTTCATGTCTGTCTCTTATTTTCGGCGTAATTTGTTTCAAGATCTACCTCTTTTCCTCTAGCCTTGAGGATTCTTAGTTAAGGCTTGTCTTGTTGGCGCTGACCTCCCCTGATGAAGACTCTCTACTTCATCAATTTATCTACCATCCTTACTCAGTATGCTTTTTCTAACAACAGCAAAATACAATAATTATGTAACACAATTACATAAATAAACAATTTAGTAATTGAAAATGACTTAAATGCAACAAATATTTAACTACTTACACCTGTTATCTACTCAAAGGAAAAGAGGAAGGCCAAGGAACACATTTGGCCGAGAAATAAAGAAAGACATGAGAAGAATGAACAAAAACTGGAAAGAACCTAGAAAGGGAAGTTCAGGACAGAGTTGTTTGGAGAAAACTGGTGGGTAGCCTTTGCTCCATTGGGTTTGACAGGCGTAAGTAAAGTAAGTAAGTAACCTGTTATCTACCATCAATGGAGCAAAGGCCGATGACCAGCATTCTCCAATCTCCGTTGTCCGTGACTTTTCTTTCCACTTCTATCTGATTGTGGTTCATTCTTCTTATGTCTGTCTCAATTTTTCGGCTTAATGTGTACTCTAATCTTCTTCTTCTCCTTTGGTCTTGAGGATTCCAAGTGAATGCTTTTCTTGTGACGCAATTTATTCAATGCGTGCCTTATCGACCTCCAGCGCTTCTTCTTTATTTCTTTCTCATCTAGAATCTGATTTATTCTCTCCCACAGTAGATTATTGCTGATAGTGTCTAGCCAATACGTAGCAAGTATTTTGCGTAGACAATTGTTAATTAACACTTATATCTTTTGGAAAATATTTCAAAAAATATCTAAGTTTATGAAAAGTTTATTAAAGCATAAACTCAAGTGTATATTATTAGTGAAAGCAGTTGTTAGGCTCGTCACTAGGTACTCTTGAAGCAATTATGAGTTCACCTTAGTCGATAAAACGCGAACGAGACAATTACCAGTGTCCAGATAGCCTACCTTGAATCCCAAGCTAAACACAGAAGTCTTTGTAAGCGTAACTATATTCTACAAACACCCAGTAATCACAATAAAACCAAGCACACAACTCTCGTTTATTTATACATCCTAGAAACGTCCTTGGGACACTTACGAAAATAGCACACTAAAATACACAGCAACCAATCACAGCCAAGGATTTTCCTGGTGGGAAATGCAATCTCAAGGTCAACTGATCAGCCCATGCTGGCAAACGTGAAATCCAAAATAAGTCAGTTAACAAGCGAGTTCTGGGGATCTGACATCCCCAACAGCAGTCTCTCAAAAGATAAAATGAACTGTATTAAAAAGAAGAGAAACACATACAGCAAGACAAATAAACAGGACGATTATAATAATGTTATCTTAATTCTCCAATCTAATACAGGCGCACAATTGTTATCCAGTTACATTAATAATAGCTCCATGTGTTTTTTTAAATACTATTTATTCTCTCACATTCAATAATCTGTATGTGTAACTAGTCACGTTATTTCACGCAATACTTACGTACTTACGCCTGTTACCCCCAATGGAGCATAGGCGGCCCAACATTTTTCTTCAACCAACTCTGTCCTGGGCTTCCCTTTCTAGTTCTTTCCAGTGTTTGTTCATTCTTCTCATATCTTTCTCTATTTCTCGGCGTACTGTGTTCCTTGGCCTTCCTCTTTTCCTTTTGCCTTGAGGGTTCCATGTGAGGGCTTGTCTTGTGGCGCAGTTTGGTGCTTTTGGCAGTGCGTGTCCTATCCACTTCCACCGATTATTCCTGATTTCCTCCTCCATTGGAATCTGGTTTGTTCTCTCCCACAGTACATTGTTGCTGATGGTTTCTGGCCAACGAATCCGAAGTATTTTGCGTAGACGATTGTTAATAAACACTTGTATCTTCTGGATGACGGCTTTCGTAGTTCTCCAAGTTTCAGCTCCATACAGTAGAACTGTCTTGTGTATGTGAAGCATTTTCCTTTTCATGATCAGAGAATAACAGCAGTTCCCCTGAAGCTAGTCTCAGTTGTCCTACCTGTGTCCAATGCGTTTCGCTGATTCCAAACATCTTCAGGTTGTATCTTCTCATTTCTGCCGCAACTTGAAATAGTCTTCCAGTCTCTCACAATGTACGAACGTTCCATGTACCTAAAAGAATGGTTGCTCTGGATGTCAGAAGAGGCATCGGCCCCGTGACTTCCTTAGGGAACTCGGCTTTCATCAAGCGACGTCATAATTCTTCTTTCAACTCCCCGGGGCAGAGTGAAAATAGTTTGCGTTTTTTGGCAAGGGGTCGCCAACCCCTTCCTCCGTTATCCGGGCTTGGGACCGGCAGTAACCCTGAAGGGTTTACAGGCGGAGTTTATTTCACACAATAGGCGTAAGTAAGTAATTGTTAAACGAAGAATGAAATTATTCAACCAATCAAGAGTAAGTAATTTGTAAGTCAATGATAACAACATTGGAATAACACAAAAGTATTCATTCATCCTGTGATGATAAGAGAATAATACGTAGTAGTAGTAGTAGTAGTAGTAGTAGGTCAAACCGCTGAGAAAACTCTGAAAACACTGAACTGCTTGCCATTCATCCAACTTACATTGAAGCACCACTTGAGCTCTTCTTTTTTCCTTTTTATTGACTTTATTGATTCATCATTTCAATGATTATTATTATGCAATCATTACGATCAATCATTAGAATACGATAACAATCAATCATGATCATTTGAATGCAAGTTTTTTCTTTTTTTCTTGTGTCGGGGTTTTGTTCTCTCTGCATCACTACTATTTTGATGTTTTTTAAAAGAAAAATATTCTAATTGCGTCTTTTTTATTCACCGAAAAATAAAATCAATTTTTTTTTAATTTTCATAAAAAAGATGATAAATGAATACCTAACAAGTGAATCCTGTTAAGTCTGTTTGTTTCAAACAGCGCGCTTCTGTCTTGTTTACCTGTGTGTGTGTGTGTGTGTGGTGTAAGTTGGTGTAGTCTTTAATCATCTTTTGTTGATAGAGAAAAGCTGATATATTGTATGTTTTGTGTCTTCTAATTACATTGTCTTGTGTGTCTCTGTTCTGTTCTGTTCTGTTCTGTTTGCTCACAGTTAATTCATGACTATTTTATCTGTCACTGTGTGATGTTTTTTCGTCATTTTATGTTTGTTTTGGTTTGTTAAGCAAATGTGTTAGTTTTGTTTTTCCGATTCGGTGATATTTTATCACAGGATATGCATACATATGAGTATGTGTATGTGCTTATCAGTGTATCTCTTCATTGTGAGATGATAGAATAACCAAAGCTTGGGGACTTTACATGACTGGTCCTGATAGGCTAACCCTTGAGATTTTTAAGGGTGGTGGTCCAGTTTTAGCAGCTAGATTGACTGACATCTTAGGTAGAATCTGGGAAATGAACATAATCCTATCCGACTGGTCTCAATCCCTAATTGTGCCAATTTTTAAGAAAGGACACAAGTCTTCTTGTGACAATCACAGGGGAATAAGTATAACTAATGTAGTTTCTAAATTGCTAGCCTCAGTTATCCTTAGACGCCTAACTCTAGCTCGTCAAGAGCAGACTAGAGAAAACCAGGCTGATTTCAGACCTGGACGTGGATGTATAGACCACATCTTCACACTACGACAGGTCCTGGAACACAGACACATCCAGGCGTCCTACAATAGTTGTGTTCCTGGACCTAAAAGCGGCATTTGACTCTGTGGATCGTGAGGTTCTTTGGCAGTGTCTGTCATTGAAAGGTGTATCAAAGAAGTACATTAACCTTATACAAGCTCTCTACTCGAACACCGCTGGTCGAGTTAGAGCTTATGGCGAACTTTCACTGGAATTCTTCACTTCAAGTGCTGTTCGTCAGGGATGTCCACTCTCTCCATTCTGGTTTAATTTTGTCATGTTCGGGATGCGGTTCTCACCCTGGAAACGCGAAATGTTTGCTTCAAGGTTGGCTTAAGTCGGTACCTGAACTAATGATAGGGAGTGAAGTAGTCGAGCGTGTTGACCGCTTCACTTATCTCGGGACTCTCATTAGTGCTGATGGCCTGGTGACTGACGAAATCTCAGCGCGGATACAGAAGGCTCGATTGGCTTTCGCCAACTTATGGCGCAGGCGAGATATCCGTTTGCTAACTAAAGGACTAGTGTACTGCACAGCAGTTCGCTCAGTCCAACTGTACGGTTGCGAGACCTGGCCTTCAAGAGTAGAGGACATTCGTAGGTTACTAGTCTTCGATCATAGGTGTCTCCGAAACATTGCTCGTATATCCTGGAACACCCGAGTGAGCAACGCTGTTATTAGGAATCGGGTGCTAGGTAGGGATGGCAGATCAATTGATGAAGTAGTGAATATTCATCAGTTGAGGTGGTTATGTATGTTATGTATGCCCAACGATGGACTACTAATACTCGTTAGAAAACGAGTAGTAGGTAGGGATGGCAAATTAATAGATTAATTGTTGAAACTTCATCAGTTGAAGTGGTTGGGACATGTGTTACGAATGCTCAACCACTCGACGAGCTTTGTTTCGTGGTGTAGGAGTAGGTTGCAAGAAATCTAGAGGTGACCAGACCAAAACATGACAGAATTCCATGAAATCACTGACAAATGGATTGAGT
>CALYCR020000130.1:0-17135 GCA_944470395.2 Schistosoma turkestanicum | reverse complement strand
TGATTGATCTGAGTGTACAATATGCTATCTCTGGTAAACAGAGCGAAAAGGATGTTTTTTGATGAACCTGAAAAAGAAGTTGACCTAGTGTTGGTCTTAGCTACCTGGAAGCTTGACAGTCACGCACGACTTTTTTATGGGCAGCCTTTAACATGTTAGCTCAGCTCTTTAAATGACCTTATCACCAGAGATGGTAATCTATGGGGTAAGGTGAGTTGTGACATTTTTAGAATCAACCTTTTTTGAACCCCTTCCCTCTGTCGTAAGAAAGCAGTATCGCTGTCACATTGTCACACGCCTCTTTAGTCAGCAGTATCGTTTCACTCTCAGACGTCAAGTTGCTGCCTTTAATCTAATGGTTCTTCAATCGACCTACCTGGAATGGTAGAACCTACAAGAACATATATTCCAATCGGCATAGCTCGGTCGGGTCATCACGATAATCAATCCCAATCATCATGTCAAGGTAGCAGCTACAGTCGGATCACAACAAACAGTAAAAACCCAGATATTTACATGATCAATTAAAGCAGTTGTATTCAACCAAATTATTATCATTGTTTCAACATTACTGATTTTATCAGTACATAAAATTGAGTTAAAATTTAAATAAAAATGGTTTCACCAAGCGAATATTTCTTTAAAGTTTTCTCTGAAATATTAAACGAAAAACAATGTCAAAACTGATAAAATACATTTTATATGCATATTATACAAACAGGAGAGTTTTTCGGTGGCTGTGTTCAACTCAAAGTTAGAGCTTACCATTTCTGGTGGTCTGATAATCTGACTGCATTTTGAACGAACGAATGACTATGCTATTCCGTATTTGATCCCGTAGAGGTGAACCCTCGTTTGTACGTCGATGATATAATAACAAGATGTCAAATACAAATTCAGTTGGATGGGTTTTGTTAGGATATTCATCAAATGTCCTGTATGAACAATTTTTGGAAGTCTAATTCCATTGGTCAGTAACATGGTCGTCCTAACTGTCAATGTCACAGACTCCAATGTTGTTTCCTATTCGACCTAAATATGCACTATTTGTAGAGCTTATTATTCCTTCATTCCTTCAGTACTCAACCGCATAAACAACTTCATCTAACGGTTTGACATATTTATATTATAGGCACAACTACAAGTTTTATTCTTGAAATACATTTGTATGAGGTAAACAGGAAATCGTATTTGGAAAAAAATGTCATATCTATCATAAATTAACAATTATGGAAATTTTTTGTCAAAAGTATTCAAATTTCTTACGTAGTTAATTTTAACAAACTATAAAGTGTGAAGTCATTTGAAGAAAAAAACAAAGTATTCAGATTTATTTTTGGATACTTGACGTTTGTGTGTGTATGAATCAATCAATCAATTAATCAATCAACCAATCATGTATCGGTTAAATTTGAAATCTACACTAAATCTTAATAAATGCTTTTGCTTAATTAAAACAAGAAAGATTACATAGTCAATTTCATTTATTGGCATTATAGTTATTCACTTTTGTCTGATATCATATCTGATATCAGTCTGATATCTAATCACTTACTTAACGTATTTATTGATAAGTTAACAACATTTTGATTTGGCTTACTTTAGAAAGTTTATTGTATTCCTGATAAGAAACCAATCAGAATATAACAATCGTTATCAGTGTTTGGTTGGTCAATCGGTTAAAAGATTATATCAACTGCTGATAGACTGACTATTCTATGATATCTGAAAATATTCCCCGGTTTTTTAGGCAGATCAAAATTAAACCGTTTTGCAGTATCAGAAACAACAAAGTATCATCAGCACCCTGAAATAAATGTCTTATCAAGACAGGATGAAATTAATCGGAAGATTACCGATTTGTAGGTTGTGTCGAGCCTAACAGGGCCTGTTACAGCCTATGGACAATTTAATCAACCGATTCTCTTCGAGTTATTCAAACTTCTTTTGACTTTGTCTATAATTCGCTCATATTCGGTGTGTGTGTGTGTGCATGCATACTTCACTTGTCGTATGTCTAACTTATTTTCGACTGACTATAAACACTTGGTCTTGTTTCATTGCATTGAGTTGGCTTACTCGCTTTCCCCAATTCACTTCGCTTGTACGATTTTCATGCTCATGCCTATCTTCATGAACGATTGCCAGAAATAATCTCATCCAACCAAATCGTACTTTTGGCCTCTTAGTACTGTCATCGTACAACAAAGGATTCGCTTAAGTTTGATATATGGAAGTTGGAAGGAAGGTTTTTTTTCATAGTATACTCAACTGTCTGCATACAAAAAGTGAGATTCTGGACCACTTGAACTTATCGGGACATCATTCATGGAGAATTTTTACGACTCTCAATTAATTTATGTTAAATTACTCACTTTATTCCACATAAAAACATTCTGTATAGCATTAAAAAAATGGATACCATGTAAGCTTTTTTTTACTGAAAATTTAAAAATTTGAGATGATTACTTATGATATAAGAGGTTGCGCACAATCCGTAGATCAATCAGAGTTAGACATTAACACCGATGGATGCCGGCCCACTTGTCCAGTGGTTAGGCGTTCGCGCACAATACCGAAGGTTCGAATCCTGCGAGGTGCAGCAGTCGTGGATGCACACTGCTGATAAGTCCCATACCAGGACGGAACGGTCACAGTCCAGTGCTTCCAAGTGTCTAATGGTAGTCTAACAATGATTGTTTGATAATTTCAAATGTGTAAAAACACAAACTTCCAAAACTCTGCCTGAAAATATAATTAACAGAAAATATTTTAAATTTTTATTCAATACTGTATAAAACTACAATGGTACCAATAACTTACTGCCATGATGAATTTCTGCATAAATCCAAACATGAATATTCACTGTTTTTTGGGAAAAAATATTAATTGACTTTCTTATGCAAAGAGTTAAGCAGTTAAAAAAATAGATTTGGTGAACATTAGCTCCATTTTTTCACAGATTACATGAAATGAATTACGTATAACTGATTTACGCATAGTTATGCTGTTCGATGCTGACACATTGGTCTAGAGGTTATACGTGCCGAATGTCCTGAGTTCAATTCCCGAACATTCAATTGTAACATAAAATTGGTGACTGCTGACCTTCGTTTTCATGATTACATCGGGTTTACAAATTATTTCTTGTTAGTGGTTTGTTCACCTCTGTTGAAAGTATCCACTCACTAAAGCAATTTGAATAGAGGTTAATTATTATTGAGAAGTGTGAATGCGTTTAAATATGTATGTGTATTTATCGATGTAAAGTTTTGGGATTTTTTCCGATATAGTTTCCTAATCTTTAGAATTCCTCGTCATTTTCTGGTTTCTAATGATGGTGTCTAACAATGATCAATTCATGATCAAATCAAAGTGAACCCGGGCAAATTGTTGAATTCATTTTAGAAGCATTTGTTTAAAAATAAAAATGGAAACATTTATTTTCGTCGAAGACTTGTTGATACTTATTAGGTTATCAAAGTTACTTATAAACTTACGAATTTTCTGTTCCTGTTTTACACATAAAAATTACAATAAAAAATCATGAATCGATAGTTGTTAATGTTAGGATATTTATTCAATATCCTAAGAGAATTATTGGTCAATTCCTATTAGTTAATTTCTACTGGTCAATTTTATAATCGTCCTAAATATCAATGTCACTTCAAATGCTGCTTCCTATTGCTCATCTCAACTGTCAATGTCACAGAGTTCCATGCTGCTTTGTATTCGACATAAATGTATAAATACGCATTATTTGTAACATTTCATGACCACGACCAGGACCAGAACCAGGACCCGGTCCCGAATCCCTAATTCGGGATCCCGATTCTCTTCTGGACTCGAACCTCGTAATTTCTGGATGCTTGTAGAATACAGGTTCTACTTCATATCAAGCTTTCTTCTTTTATTCAATATGGGGTTGGGATAATCGGATTTGAGTAGCATGTCGTGTCGCCCGATCCTCGATCCTCGCTCTCGTTTTCCGACTAGGTAAACTCGTAATAGTTCAAGCATACCAGATTTACATGCTTACGTGCAGGCGTAACAGTTAGACCACCATTAGAAACCTGGAAGCACTGGACGGCAGTTTCGTCCTACTATGGGACGACTCTTGCCCCTCGTAGTATTCAAACCCACGACCTTCATGCTTGCCAGTGAACGCCTAACCTCTAGACCACTGAGCTTGTGACATCCAACGATGTTAATGTCTACCTTCGATCAATCCACGGTCTTGCGCAGTCCCATTCACTGTCTTTGGTAAGCAATGCTTCATATCATAACAGAGTTGAACTGCACTGGTCATGACTTGTCACTGCTGAGCACATTGTATAATATTCGCATTATCGAATTATGGAGATCATTGTTTTACTGCATGGTAAGGGACTTCTCAGCAGTGTGTATCCACGATTTCAGCTAAATCCTGAGACTGATCAGAGTTAGAAATAAAAACCGCTAGATGCCGGCTCAGTGGTTCACAAGTTAAGGATGCGCACGCACAAGACTGAAGCTCCTGAGTTCGATTGTTGCGAGTAGCAGGGGCAGTGGATGAGCACTACCGATATACAAAACGTCTGTCCAGTGTTTCTAGATTTTTCTAAGTGATAGTCTAACAATAAACTAAATTAAACATCATTCATGATTAAAAATCGACATGAATTTCCAGTGTGAACTGTTTGAAATGAGAGTTATCTTACTGATTTATTGAACAACGGATCAATAATAAATAAGAGCATTTATTCGAATGTACTAACTAACATACCATTGCAAAATTTCGATCCACACTCGTATGATTGTAATGAGAGTAAAGTGATCATCATACAAAATGCAATCATCCTCATCGTCGTCATCATCATCATCATAATTTCATCAAAAATTATCCGATTCGTAATTTCCCTTTCATTATCTGTATTTATATATGTATACGAAGGTCACAATAAATGATCAATTTAGAAAACCCGCTCAATTCAATGTTGATTGATCCAATTTGAATTTTTCAACATGACAAATGTTCGAGGAGGTAATTTTCGGTACTGCACACACACATACACATACACACATACTTTCTCGCTAATCACTAATTATCGCAAAAAATATGTTTACAATAGGCCTAAGTTGACAACATTTGCTATTTTGGTGTTGGTGTTTTAGGTATACCACAGAAATAAAACAATGTAACAATGAGTAGGTTGAGTAACGATATTTTTTACGTGCATATTTGAAATTGTATTAGTCAGTCAATTATGTATGAGTCAGTGTTTTTTTTTTAAATTTTTACCAGTTATGATGTAACAATCAATGTAGTGGTTGTATGATGAATAATAGGATGAAATTTTCTGAAAGAATATGGGGGTAATATACGGAAAATCTTATAATTCTCAGTAAGCATTAGTCTCTATTCAAATCACTTTCAAAGATGAGCATTCTTTTGATTTTACACATTTCAAATCATCAACAATGGATGGCCGTTTCGTCCTGCTATGGTACACAGCAGCAGCGCACAGCCAGGACTCCTGCACCTAGCAGGATTCGAACTATCGGTATTGCTAGACCAGTGGGCTGGCATCCAATGGTGTTAATGTCTAACTCTGATCAACCTAGGAATGTTTTTTTGCGCGACCTCACCCATTTGTTTTCGGTACTTACTGTCTACACCCGATAGGGCTGAACTCCACTGATTACGTCTTCTCACTAGAACTCGGAGAATTCCCCCCATGAATCTAGTCACTAGTGAGCACGTTTTACGATATTTTCAGTTATTATGGAGATTAGTGTTTTCTAGACATTAAAGTCATCAGTCAATCATTATTAGACAAACATTAGAAACCTGGAAGCATTGAATTGTGACCGTTACGCCCTGGTATGAGACTCATCAGCTGCACTGCGCACTGACTTCTGAATCCATCAGGATTTGAACTCGATACTTTCTGCCTCGTTAGAGAACACCTATTCTGAAGATTACTGAGTCGGCATACAACAGCGTTAATGTCTAACGCTGATCAATCTAAGGTTTTGCGCGAACTCACACATTCGTCTTTAGTATTTACTATCTACACTCCCCTGTTCATGTCTTTTCACTAAATGATCGTATGAATTTGTGTGTTTATCGACAAAAGTAGGTTATATTACAAGACTGTAAGTTGGAGTAGTAAACTGCAAAGAAATGAGAAATCTCCAACAAAATGATTTCTATAATAGATTTTACTTACACAACACTGTTACTCTGAATGGAGCACAGGCTGCCGAGCTATTCTGCTTAGGTTTTTTTATCGATTTGGCTTTTTACAGGATGAGGTCGATAACCCATTGCCCAACCCTCCACCTTTATCTGGGCTTGGGATCGGCAACAAACCTAGAAGGGCTCCAGGATGAGTTACTTTAGCAGATCACTGAGTAGATAATCGGATATACTTGAGATTATTATAAGCAATAAACAAGTTTGAGTATTTCGAAATGTGTGCAGAAACTAGTGGTTTCAACGTGATTCTGGCATACGAAAGGAAACAGATTTCATTAAGATCATGAATCAATATTTGTTAGACCATTCATTATTTGAACAAAAACTGGAAACACAGGATGACTGTTTTGTTCTGGAATGGAAATCGTCAGCAATTCGGATCCACAAGCTGTAGTCACTGGAGTTGAACCTAGGACCTAACCTCTAGACCATTTGCCTAGCATCGAGCGATGTCAATGTCTACCTTTGTAGCATCTCACCAATCAGTTATCGTACTTCAATGATTTGTCGTTTAAATAATTCAATAATGGTATCGATCAGTTTTTTGTATTTGTAATAATTCGATAACCGTATCGATTATTTTATATTTGATTGTGTGTGGATGTTTTATCGCTTATTACATGTCTAGCGTCTTATTGCCTGAATATAAGTACTTAGTCGTCCTTCAGCTCATGAAGAGTTGGCTCACTCACCTTCTCTAATTCTCTTAGACTCGCCTGTACGCTATCCATTCTCATGTTTGAATGCATAAATGATTGCATGAAATAAATTCATCCGAGAAACCGTATTTTTGGCGTTTTTATTACTACCGTCGCACAAACGTGGTTAGCCTAAGTATGTAATCTACGGAAGTCTGAAGGAAGATTTATTTTATCATATACTCGATCATTCCTCCACACTGGAGTTTTGTCGTGAGTGGCTAAAATGGTGCGCTTAACAAACTATTGTAGCATCCCCTTCATTCATTCATTGTACTTCAATGATGTGTCATTTAAATTGTTCGATAATCGTATCGTAGGTGCTCTTATGTCAGAAGTTCCCTGTAGAGTATCTCTCATTGCCTATTACCCCAAGCCTGTAGTTATTATTATATTATAATTCTGGTTTGTGGGGTACTTCGCAATAAACTTTCATGATCTAGGCCTAGTGCTTATTGGCTGTTGGGAAAGTTAGATCCCCGAAACTCACTTGATACAGGTCCTAATTTTGGATTTTATGTTCTAGCGCATGGGCTGATCAGCTGACCTTGAGATTATATTTTTTTACTCGGAAAATCCTTGACTGTTGTTGGTTGTTGTGTTATTTTAGTACGCTATTTTTTTGGCTCTCCCAAGGACGTTTATATGGAGTATAAATAAACTCGATTTGTGTGCTTGTGAAAACCTCGATTTTCTGCGAGCTTGTACAATACACTTTCTATGTCTTGTAAAATCGTCTCCCTCTACTTAGTGAGGCTTTGGGACACTTGGATTAGAGTAGCCTTCTCTCTCCTTAACCGGCTAAGGTGAACTCGTATTAGTCTCAAGTATATCAATGTTTACATACCAAACTTGATTGATCGATCGTAGTCTTCACCGGAAGTCTCAACCAATACAAGAAGAATGTTTTTCCTGACTAATTACTTCAACAAAAACGTATCACTCAGTTAAATTTTAGCAGGTTGCTTTACTGGAAGATTGGAATTTTTTCTCAATCAATATGTGATTGACATTTGAGTGAGACAGTTGATGTCCTAATTGTAAATTATCGGTCATTTATGTCACGTTAATTAATAATGAATTAGCATTACGGGGTTGTGAAGATTGTTAAGCTGTACATTTGAAACATGATGAATCGATCAAAGTTAGACCACTATTGGAAACCTGGAAGCATTGGACGGTCGTTTCATCCTGGTATGGAATTACTCATCGGTGTCAGTGCGCATCCATTATAAACACACAAGCACTGGGAGGCGGATTTACTCTAGTATGAGACTTTTCAGCAGTACGCATCTACGTAACCCCCTCGCGAGAATTGAACTCAGGACCTTCGGTCTCGCATGTGAACGCCTAACTTCTATAGACAACTGACTGGACATTCAACAATAGTGATAATGTATAACTTTGATAAATCAAAGATTTCTCCTCAGCCTTACCCATTTTTTTCGGTAGTTATTGCCTACACTGAAGAGCGTTGAACTCAAGTGGTCATGGATTCCTCATTAGATTAATCCAGTCAGTGTAAAGTCACCTTGTTTGTAAAATGACTAGTGATAGTACATGGATCCACAAACCTTTACCTTTAAAAAACTCTTTGACTAATGATTAGAACCCCGGAATATTTTACTATCAATCTTACGCTTAAACAAATTGTTTAAAGTAAGAAAATCTAGGCGTTTAAAAAAACACTGAATTTTATTGGTAATCGCGTTAAAAACTGCAGGAATTTGAATCGTTTCACAGTCTTCATTTCCAAGGCAAAAAGCTGCTGATCGTATTCCTAAAATGCAAACAATATCAAAATGTAAATAAATCGAATATGAGTGCATAATTGAAGATTTATGAAATAAAGAAAATATAAATTGAGATTAATTATTCATCATGAACTTGTCTAAATAAATTTCTTCATGATTAGCATTAACTATAAAATATCAACTGTAATTTTTAAGATTTTTCACTGTAAAGTTTTCGAGATGTTTGTTTAAACATTGAAGTTATGAATTAATCATCGCTGAATCGCCATTAGAAACCTGGAAACACTGAACAGCCGTTTCTTCCTGCTATGGGACTCATCAACAGCGAGAAGCTGTGACCACTGTTGTCAGTTAGCTACTAAAGAAGACATTAGGTGAGGTTGAGCGAAAACCTTACATTCACCATAGTTAAAAGTTAACACAGTTGGATGCCGACTCAGTAGTCTAGAAGTCCATGCACAAGACCGAAAGTCATCGGTTCGAGTCCTGTATGCGACTGTCGTGGATATGTAATACTGATGAATTCCATACTATGAGAAAATGGCCATTCAATGTTGCTATGTTTACTTCTATTGATGGTCTAACAAATAATCGATACACATGATTTCAAAAAGAATACTATCCAATCAAAATGCTCGTAGAAACTACTTTAGAATATTCTAATTGTGAATTATAGAATCATTACAGTTAATTCAAATCACATACCAAAGTGAAATAAGAGAGCTAAAATAAAGTAAATTTATCATTATTATTATTATTATTATTATTCTATAAATTAATTTTATTTCAAGATACTGTAAACAGTTTATGATTTAAATAATTAGTAATTACCATTTGAGACTTGTCGGCTAAACGGATAACGCATTGAGTCCCTATTGCGGCGAAATGCTCGTCTTGAATTCTACTGCTAGCCTACATCCATCTCTGCTAATGTAATGTTTGTCAACGAAAGACAATATCCAGGCAATCCGAACAAGATGGACTGATCAACTATAGTTGTAAACATCAGTGGGAAGTTTCAAACTATCAATATATACTCGAATCAATCTTCACCCTGTTGGACAAGCGAGTTACCAAATGGGCTCAGCAGCGAGTCCTGATAGTAAATAGGAAGAGAGAAAAGCTACCTTGACTCCACTGCAAGTATAATCGATAATGAATATATCTAAATAATGAGTTCTTAACTCAAAAAAACAAACAAACTTTTCAAGATTAAACTTACCAAAATCCATTGGCTGCACCACTTTTAATAGATAAATCAACAATCTAATTATATAATTAAAATTCTCAAGGGATTCAATTCACTACATAGAATGTTTAGTATTTATTGAATGTTGAAAAAAGTCTGAATATTTTATAAAAGTATTCGCGGATGGCAGCAGTTCATAGATTCGATGTTAGACAAGATTTCTAACTCTTATCCTTTCTCTTTTAAGTGGTGATTGACTGGATTATGAATACGTCAATATCTTAAGAGAGGCAAGAAATAATATAGACGACACGGATGTAGCTAGATAATTTGGACTTCGTAGAATAGTTAGCAGTTCCATTTTATACACTGCAATAAATGCAGCTGAAGACGACCAGTTTAGGAGCGATTTCTGCATTAGTAAGTCTCAACATACACAAAAGAAAAAGAAAGATCCTGCGATACAATACAACATACACCAACCAAATAACTATCGATGGAGAAGCTCACATTTACATACATGTGAATTGGAATCATTGATCAAGACGGCGGATTACATATGGATGTAAAAACATGAATTGGTCAAAATAAGGTCAGCATTTCTATGATAAAGACCATCTCAAAACAACTGAAAGGCTGAAGAATGCTGGTCGGCGGCTTATACTCCATCGGAGGTTAACATGAGATATTAGGTAGATGAATAAGTTTGAAAACAAAAACAGGGTTTAATCAAATATCAAATTTTAATTTTGAAATTTTATCAATTACTTACAGAAATCTATCCCAAATACTGCTAGTTTTATTCAAAAATTATAGAATTGATAACGTGAATCCTGTTGAATGTAAGTCATTCTAAAACAACGCGATCAATATAAAATAACCTACTGCCTGTTTCATGGTTCCTGACTGACACCCTGCACTACTGTCATGCATGTACTGCATGGACAACAGTTGTCAGACTTAGCGTGGACTTACGATCAAATCCTGCACCCTGGTTTATAAGTAGCTAGATTACATGTGCACGTCACCACGCTCAGCCAATTGTCATTCTTATACACTGAACAAATATTTATAAAACAGATTTCGGTGGGATACAATGAAAATAAAAATGCAGTAAATGACCAGGTAAATTTCAATAACAACAACTAGTTCAGATCGAGTTTGACAGTTTGAGGTACGATTGGAGTGTGGAGAAATCCGTTCACCTCACTTATATCTTCTACCTGAAGTTTATGCTGATGATGGTGTTCTCTTTACCAGAAGAACAACAATGACGCCGTCCATAACTAAAACATCCTCAGATCAGAGAATGAAACTTCATCATAAAATGTGTGACGAATGAATAAGATTTCCGTATCTACTGAATTCATTTCGTAAACCCTTTTAAAGATATAAACAGTTTACGAGTTGTACAATGAAATCACGAAGTATAGACTTACGTAGAATTTTTAGCTGTATCAAATAAAATGAAAAATATTCATATTTTAATGCAAAATTGTCAACAGAAAAAGTCAATAAAAATGATTATTTCAGTAATTTTATAAGTTATAAATAAATGACCCATGATTTCATAGTGAAGACTTTTCCTGGTATCGTGAGAAGACTGATGCCTCTGTACGTCTCACATTTGCTAAGACTTCCTTTCTTTAGTATCTGGATGAGGTGACCTTTTTCCCAGTCTGCTGGTACTTGTTCTTCCTTCAAAATCTTACTGGAAAGAATCTGGAGTGTCTTTGCAGTTACTGTTACATCTGTCTTCAGTGCCTCAGCTGGAATGTTATCAGGTACCGGTGCTTTGCCGCTCTTGATTTGTCTGATGGTCATGTCGACTTCTGCAACATTTATTGAGAGGTCTGTAGATGCTTTGTCGATGTTGAATGGGTTCATTGAAGCTGGTTAATTCAAGAGTTCTTCAAAGTGCTCTACTCACCTGTTTCAGTGTTCTTTCTTGATCTTGTCTGGTCGTTTCGGCTTACTAGATTTTCCAGCAAGCTTCTTTGTTGCATCACTTAGTTGTCTCATGTTTCCTTCCCTTGCCACGATTTCTTCTGTCATCGCTCGATCTTCCACATATTTACGTTTTTCAGCTCGGATATTAAAAAATCGCTAAATTATAATTTTGTTGAAGTCATGAATTGATCAACGTTAGACAATCATCAGAAACTCACAAGCACTTACTAGCCGTTTCGTCTTGGCCTGGGACTCAACAGCAGCGCATGTCTACGACTCTAGGTACTCAAAGGATTTGAACCCAGGAGCCTCGGGCTTGCGCTTGAACGCTTAATTTCTGAATGACTGAACCGGCATACAACAGTGTTAATGTCTAATTTCGATCAATTTACTGCTTCACATCCGAACAAGTTTGAACTCCACTGGTCACGACTTGTCACCAGTAAGCGGAGTAACTTTCCCACGAAGCTAGTCACTAACTAGCGAGCACACGATCATTTGAAAACAAGTAATTTATAAGTTATAACAAGAAAAATACATTCGAATAAGTAATAAGAGCATTTTTCTTGGACATACCATTCTGACTAGTGTTATTTTTAGTCGATCCGCAATGACTCGATTGCAATAAAAGTAATGTCATAATTATGTGCACTAAAATCATTGTCAAAAGAAATTGTTTCATGACTTCTTCTATTTCTATTTTGCTTCAAAATTCTAATGATACACGCACCAATATTTATAGTACTCAACTGATTACTACGCATTTCAAATTTCAATAATAATAATAACAATAATTGAAAAATGAAAATTGAAACTTGAAACATGAATTACTTGTTTATTCGTTTGTTCGTTTGCTTGTTTGTTTTGTCATCTTCCAAATATACACGGAGTCTTGTACAAATAATATTATCATGATTAATAACTATTGTTATGCGTGGTATGTGAATAGAAATAAAGCAAGTTGGATTGACATTGTGTGGACTATTATTCAAAATTAAACATGGCGCGGTTTGTTTATTTTCAAAAGAATACAAAACAACCGGAGTTTATTTATTTATATCACACAAATATATCACAAAAATAAAATAAAATAAAATACATTTTAATGCCGACATTGTTGTTTAAGTGGAATGAATATGTTGATGAAGCTTTTTTTAAAAGTAGTCAAATAATGTATTTTTATGAGTCATATAAATTTGTATAAAACTATGTTTACGAAAGATGCATTATATGATAGATAGTAAGTTATACATTTGATAATAATAATAACAATCATATTTATAGTAATCAAACATGTATTTTTCGTGTTGTACAATAACACAAACTGATTTTGTAAACAATTAGGATGAAAACAACATTTAGAATACTGAAACAAAATTTTACATTTTGGTTGACTATTGTATGATAAGGAGGCTGCGAAATACGACGTTGGGGGCATCCTCGCGGGGCAGTTGGACGATGGACGGTGAGGAGGAGATGATAACACTGTCAGTTAATTTGGGCGATCAGTGGAGATTGGATATAGCACTCAGTTCAATACTATAACCGAAGAAAAGTCTTTTGAATTCCAAATATAAGAACTGAAATGGACTACTTAATGTGCATGCTTGTGTATGTGTGAGTAAGTATACACAAAGGACACGCTAGTGGGCTAGAACACAAATGGGAACGTTATCTGGGTGGTCTGACTGAGAAGAAGTGAGGTCTAAAATAATCAGAAAACAGGTAGTGAATAGAGTGCTTATTCCTATGTATTTGTCATGAAGTGCTTGGGCGATATCGAGAAATTCTGTGTTATCGAATACGTACACTGCCCCTTCAAGAGCCAGTTATGTATATACCAAGGGATGAATACGTGAAAATTCGTGTGCTTCTAGTGTAAAAGTACCGTACACCTGCTCCTGGTTCGACATCTGCGTTTAACGGCTCACTGATAGACTCCAGTGTGGATGAACGGTCGAGTGTGCAGTGAAATAAATCTACCTTTCGCCGTTCATGCGACAGCGGTAGCGTGCATTCCTCTATGCAAACAGACATGAGAATGGAAGGTGTACAAGCAAAATGCGGAGCGAATCGAAGAAAGCGAGTGAGTCAACTCTCCGTGTGCTAAAGCAATGGAAAAGTATTTAGAGTCAAGCAATAATAATAAGCTAGACATATAATAAGCCGTTAAGCATGCACACATACACACAATTAAATATACAACGATCATCGATACAGTAATCTAATTATTCGTGATACAAAATTATGGTTGATACAGCTATCGACTAATTTAAACGACTAATCATTGAAGTATAATGAATGAATGATGAGATACTACAGACGCGCCAAAGTCGTCGAGGTTATGTTTCCCTAACATGAACACATCCACAAGGTTGGTTGTGTAGTTTGAAAGAATGCCCTTTCCTGAGACGCCGTTTGGCGTCACCAAAGGAGGCTTCATCAATCAACATATGCGAAAGATGATTAGAATTTCTTATTTCCAAATTGAACACATTAGTTTATTTTTGAAACCATGAACCGATCAATGTTAGACAACCATTAGAAACGTGGAATCACTGGACGGCCATTTCGTCCTGGTATGGGACTCATCAGCAGTGCGCATCCACGACTCTGGCACCCCGCAGGATTCGAACCTAGGACCCGCTCACTGGTCTAACGGTTAGGACGTTTGCGCACAATGCCGAAAGTCCTGGGTTCGAATCCTGCGGGGTGCAGGAGTCGTGGATGCGCACTGCTGAGGAGTCCCATACCAGGACGAAACAGCCGTCCAGTGCTTCCAGGTTTCTAATGGTGGTCTAACATTGATCGATTCATGGTTTCAAAAATGTGTAACTTAACAATCTTCACATCCCCGCAATGCACATAAATTTATATAATGTAAATATAATATTGATGTAATGGCTTTAGACTTCAAGTCATTAGTGAACTTTTGATGAGTCTCATACTAAGCCGAAACAGTGATCCACAGCTTATAGGTTTCTAATGATAGTTTAACATTGGTCATGATTTCAATTAAATTCAGCTGCTATCATGTGCTCCTAAATGTTAGCTTCATGATGTATGATTACAGTTCTAGTGAGATTTCGTTCAGTTCGTGTAAGGTAGGAGACAGTCATCTGCTGCAGGCAATGGACAAAGGTTTCCCCAAAACGCTATTGATTGTTTAAAGTTCGAAATTGACACCGTCGGATGCTGGTCAATAGTCTAGTGGTTAAGCGTGCGTGCCGAAGATTTTAGATGCTCTGTTCGATTTTATGTCTGCTGGGACACGGATTTGCACTACTGACCAGTGCCATGCTAAGACAAAATGGCCCTTCATTGCTTGTATTCTACCAACGATGATCTAACAGTGACCATTTCATGATTTCAATGAAACTTTAAGTCATCAGTTCTGAGGGTTCATCGTATCAACGATGATTGGTCAATTAAATTTTGACTACCAATAACTTAAAGCATAAGTCTTTGTGGTTAGTAGTGACATTCGTATATTCCATTATGCCGTTATCTTACATCCCATTACATACTTGTTATGTGCTTAGTCATATGCCCGCCTAGTATTATTGATACAGTTGAAAATTCAAATTTTTAAACGCGTTTTCTTTATAAATTTCATGTGTAATCCGAATGATCAGAATAATTAACCAAAGAAAATGTTGAGATAGCTAAACGTTTTATGAAATGTAAACAACAGCTTAGGTTATTCACAAGTTATTGACTACATTACTTACTTACTTACTTACTTCGCCACTTACTTACTTACTTACTTACTTCGCCACTTACTTACTTACTTCGCCACTTACTTACTTACTTACTTCGCCACTTACTTACTTACTTACTTACTTACTTACTTACGCCTCTTCACCCACAATGCGGCATTGGCCGACAATCAGCATCCACCATCTTGCTCCGTCCCGGGGCTTCCTTTCCAGTCCCACTACATAGCTGTTCATTCTCTTCATGTCTGTCTCCATTTCTCTGCATGATATGTTTTTTGGTCTTTCACTTTTCCTTTGGCCATGAGGATTCCAAGTGAGGGCAGATCTTTTTACGCAGTTGGGTGCTTTCCTAATTTATTCCTCAGCCGCATTCTTGTTTAGCCCTCCCACAGTAGGTTGTCGCTGACAGTGTCCAGTCGATGGGTTCGCAGTAGTTTGCATAAATAACTGCTAATAGCTACCTGTATGTTCTGGATGGTAGCTTTCTCGGCTTTCCAGATTTTGGCTCCATTATAGTAGACATATCTTTACATTTGTAATGAAAATTGTGAATTTACTATGTTGGTTGACGGTTATTTTGAGTTCTAGATGTTGTTCAATTGTAGAAATACTGTTCTTACTTTCCTAATCTGTATATTCACATCTGTATCAGATCCACCTTGTTTATCAATGATGCTGATCAGGTACGTAACAGTTTCTACATCTCGCAAAGCTCCTCCGTCAAGTAGGATTTGTTTGATACATAGTGCGTTGTATCGGAGGATCTTACTTTCTCCGACGTTTATGTTGAGACCTACTGTATTTGCTATCGTGTGTGACATAGAAAGGCTAGATCTTCTACGAAGTCCAGCCGAATCAGAGCTGTCCATTGAATTTCGTACTTCTACTCACTGATACTGACGTCTCCATAATCCAATCAAACACCCAGGGGAAAAGTAAAAACAAATAATTCAACTGACTACATGGTTGTTTTTGAAAAAAGTTAAAAATGATCTTCACTCCCATTCAATCGATTTTAGGGTTTGTATCACAGACCAACCTAGAGTCACAAACAACAATACAAACCTAGAATTATGAGACAGATGTTTTGTCTTAGTAATGAACTCATCAGTAATGAGTATCAATTGCTTGTTCTTCAGAGAAAAATAAATTCATGACTAACACCTAATAACCAGATTTCGGAGTTGTCTGTAATTGGTGTTCCGCGTGTCTCACATTGTACATGGTTCAACTCCACTAGTTCAAAATCTTCGTAGCATGGTTTCAGAAACTAACTCTCGTAATTAAATGTTAGTAGGCTTCTATTTTTGGCAATATAAAACCCGCAAAAAAAATGAATATTAGCGTAGTGACTTTGGAATTAATTCAGTTTGAGTAGGTGTGAAATTTTTTTTGCTGAAGAGTTTCATACTCAAAAAAGATAAACATATTTAAATTATTATCCGACATAATTATTCACTTCCTAGACACCATCAGCAATGACCTGATGTAGAAGAGAATGACACAGATTCCGTTAGAAGAAGGGAAAACTGTTGTCAGTGTATAGGACACATTGTGGATATCTTTTAACTGCATCACAAGGCT
>CALYCR020000129.1:0-21551 GCA_944470395.2 Schistosoma turkestanicum | reverse complement strand
CGAGCACAACACATACAGAAATGTTTCGAAACATCCGAAGAGCGAGTCGCAATAATATCGCCCAACGACTAGGCGAGAAAAAATTAGTAGACATCACGTACATTAGGTTCCAGTACCACTGTTTACGCGAGTATGGAAATTTACGTCGGGCCGCATGCGTATAGGACATGCAATAGTGAACTTAAGCCAAATTAAGTTACACCCGTTTACCTAGCACCAAAACAAGGTAAAATAGTGTTAAAGAGTATTGAATACTAATGAAATTCACCACTGCATTCACTGAATTACTAACTGTTAAGTCCTATAGAAATATGGAGAACTCTCATGGCAAACCTACTTTGAAATATCAAGAGTTGATAGCGTTTATCGACAGACCAAACTCGCACAATTGACTTCGAACTAAACAGGCCGTGATCAGGGCACCATAATAAAACCAACAATTGCACAAGTATTGTGCTTTATTGAACAGTAACAGAAACGACAACGTTAACTAGTTTAAAAGTTGGGAGAAAGCCATGAACTGATGTACTTACATACGAAGTTCTACGTTGCATCTGACTGACTGACAAACCAAAAAATGGGACAAATTTACTGACAACTACAGTGAGCCGCGTTAATAGGTATACACCGCTTGGTCGGTGTTCGAGAGGAAATAGTAACCAGCGGTTAAAGACTTTGAATGACATGGATCAGACCCGCTTATAATCGCGCAGATAAACCTATCCTTCGTCTTCTCTCAAATTTTAATTTGAATTCGTGATTTCTTTCTTTTCCTAACTTACTCGACTGGAACACCTCGCGAATCACACTTCATTCCCAAGCTATTTTATTAGTACTAATGCTGCTGCTACCTTAACTACTACGGAATTCGGACTAACAATTCCATCTTTCTGTGCTGATATGATGACGTGGTTTGATGGATGTACACAACAAATTATACGTTGGAGTCGACTGGCTGGATGATGACATGAATCACTGTCGGATGCAGAAACATTCACGAAACTCCGGCTGTACATCAAATGTTCCGTTAAAAACACTGTACTCCCCCGCAACTGCCAAAGAAATTGACTCCCCACCAATTACTGGCATGTTAATAAGGTGCACGGTCTTATAAAGATAACGAGATCTAATCCCTTGTCACTTAGAATCTGGTGTTTAGTGAATTCGCATTCTCTAAGAGGTTTCATCATCACAATACTCTTGAGGTTCTACCACGACAAATAGTTTGGCAATTCTAGTTAGAAGTAAAATAATTTTTCAGAGTCTTGAGATGTAATCACCAGTGCATCGGAAATGCATACTGCCCGAGTCACTGACCACCTAATAGATAACGAAACACCGATTTTGGGAGCTACTAGTAAGCAAAAGAGACGATAGCGATTTGCAATTAATCATATTTTAAGCATTAACATATTTCTCTACTTTATAGGAAGGTCACAGTTAGTAGACAAAGAACCAAGAAAACAAATACCAAGCGGATGCTACGACACTGGTGACGGTTTTTACAATCCATTGACGAAAATTATAACAGATTATAACGGACGTTTTCTTCGAAATGCAGGTAGGTTTTAAGATATACTATGAGTATACTAGATCCTGAGGAGCATACATGGATTGTCGCTAAGTGTAGAAAAGCATGGGATGAACACGTCGGTGCCACGTATGACGCTGAAACAATTAAGCGGATAGTGAAGCCTTATTGACTATGGTACTAAGGTCTAATTTGAATAACACTGTAGAAACTGATATTTTGTATCAAATATATTAAAAAATTTACTTAGTGCCGTTCGAATTTATATTTAAATGGGTCTCTGTTTACTTGTCTGAAGAAGTACGGAAAGCTTGTGCTTGCTGTTCGCCCATGGCAGTTACTACAGTAACCTAGGAAAAACTACATTATAAACAGACCAACTTACAATCACATTGTCCATTTCTCCTCTAGAATTCCATTTCGCCTGCAAATCCTTTCCAACTTCATTATCAGGAACGGGAATGTCTTCAAATATACAGAAATCATCACCCATTAGTGATAAGAATCCATCTTTGATGTCCATCAGTTGATATTCTTTACGTGTGATGATAGGCACATTCATAGTGTGTGATGAAGAACATATCTCTTCATATTTCTTTCCAGTGAATATATCAATTCCCACTAAGTGCGATTTTGCAGAGCCATGTTTTCCAGTCTTTGATGTAGACATCTCCATGATTTTGCATGGACGGTCTTTCATCAATACGTAACCACCTTTTCTCAGAGAACTGCACTGTTTTGGCTCTGTTTTCGAAGCCCCAGACTCTCCGGTTGCAAACTCTTCATCGTCAGATGCAGACATAATATGTGCAGACTAAACACAGCAAACACGACTGCAGCGAGTGAGTAAGCAACGCGCGCGGCTCTTTGTACTTTTGATGAATAGAAACAAAATTTTGTGTACCTGATTTCTGTATATTTTTATCAGCTAAGTCTATAAAAGCAGGGCTAGAGTTTAGAACAATCCTTATCTTTGTTTGGAAACGTTGTCTTCCTAATGAACTTCAACTTTTGTTGTAGTGATCTTGATTCTGTGAAACCCTTAAATCTTGAATCTCATATCGGTATGACTAGATGGTACTTATTGCTTCATATATTTATGTGATGAAAATCCTACCCGCAGAAAGTTTTATGGGCTATTATAAGCTTCAAAGTTGACTTCTGAGGCTAATGAGAATTTAAGAAATATGAAACTTGGTAAGAACTGATGGTGAACGGTTGCCTTCTCTTCAGAAGAATCGCCCCAGCACAGATGAGATATTCTACTTCCAGAGAGTAAATTCTCGTAATCTACATACCTAACATTAGGTATCCCTGACACGTGTGACAGGGCAAGGTATCCATGGTCATAGACCGCTGGATAATACGTTGGAAGTTAAGTCTGATAATTATTCTCCTTGAGGGATATGTTACCTCGATCTCAAATGACAGTTTGTCACTGTTATAGGCGTCAAATATTAGGAAAGTCATGCAGCGTATGGAATATCTCGATTAAAAATGAGCATATTTCAACAATCGACCATACGTTTTGAAGTTTTAGCAGACAGCCAGCCAGTGTCGATCATTAAGATACATACTTTCAACAAAGAATTCAAGTCTCAAGCCACGGCGGCTGCCATCACCTGTTAATCTGCTGTAACATGACCTAGGTGATTCACCTAGCTTTGTTTCCTAAAAATATACGAAAGTCAGGATTTGTTAAGTTTTATATTTTACCTCACCTTGGAGTAAAAGCTCCCGCCAACTACTAAGCGATACATGTAAGTTCGTTAGAGGATGTTCATTGTATCGACAGGTTGACCGTCGTTTGAGTACACCTATGGGAGTCCCCTCACAGGCAAATGCATATTCGCCCGTGTTCTTATGCATTTGGTAGGTCCTATTGTAGAATCCTTTTTTGAATGTTTTGTTTTTTGGAAAATCCCTCCATGTTTATATAGTTTTGTTATGACATGACGGACTTTTTTCTGTTGACATTTCGCTATTTTATTTGATTCCAATTTGAGATTTTATCATTGTATATTGTTATTCTTTCTATATTTTGTACTTATATTGAAGTTTTTATGTTTGCTTCTGAACTGTACATATATTGTTTAAATTTGATATAATATGGCTACCGCCACATTTTTGGATTGATATCGTGCAGTATAGGAGTTCACCTAGACCTCGGAACCTTGATACTCATTTAGAGTAATTTTGAATTGGAAGGCGTAAATTTCTTTAGACCATTTTCCCCTAGAATTATTGTGTTTTTATATTCAAAATTGGGAAGTGCGTCCGACATACGTCTATTGGAATCGAATTGAACTGCCACGATAGAAAATCCAATTACACCTATACCTTGTTCAAATGGTTTTCATTATTCATTCATATGGATGGACAAATTCACAGGGTTCTCAGTAGCCATACCAATAACTAACATTACAGGTAAAACACTGGTAAATTTTGGTACCCCTATTACACTTACAACCAAGAGAGAAATCCGATTTGAATCTGAGCTATTCACAAACTTTTCGGAACTTCTGGGCCGTAACAGAACACATTGTATAGCTGATCGATGGTGGAATTTTTCCATCTTCAGTAAGAATATGCACTAATATTACACTCAAGCCACACTGAATGGAAAGGATTCTTGCCACCAACTATGTTAGGACTTAGAAGAGCTGCTAATAGTGATGAATGGTGTTTAGTACCGGATCTAGCCTCCCTAACGGCTTTTCAATCCTCGAATCGAAAGTGAAAAGCTTGACCTAGCAAGTTACCCTGACCAATTGCCACATGACTTACAACTGTTAATACTGGTGAACAGTCACGAGCTGTGTATATACCGAATGATCTAGGCACTTGCACATATGGTTAGGAAGTGATAAATTAAAAGCATCAGTGATTTCTCCACTGGAGGACTCACTCAAAGTCGCATCAAGAAAATCCATATATTTCTTTGTACGGAAGATGGAAACGGATATGGTAAGTAGTGGTAGGCCAAGACCAGATTATTCAGATAGCAAGCCACCACATTTAGTTTGGGATAGCTTGCCTGACAAAACAGTTATAAGATCAACAAGTAGCATTGAGAACTGCTGTCATATGACCAAAGGTCAGGTGAGCAATACCAGTCATTCCGTTTTATAAATCCTGTCCCAAATCTTAAGTAATTATAATTTTCTATATTCTACACGAAGTTGCACTTTGGCCTAGCTCACACATATGATGATGTAATATTATTTTCATACTATTCAGACTTGACAATTATTTAAATAGCCCCTAACATTTTTTACTAAACCCAACAAATTCCAAAAGGCTGTAAGTATTTGGGTTTATGCGTTTGGCTTTCACGTTAGCTATCTAAGAGGGAAATTTAGCATGGTCAAGACCATCGGTGATCATAAAGTCATCTCAATGAGACATTGGTATCCCATGGTCCGCCACAATGTGCCGCATTACCGCTTCCGTCACCGTCCTTGCACGTTGTAAACGTTTGTGGTAAAGAAAAATTTATACAGCAAATCCCCTCAAGTAATAGTATTTAAGGGCTACTGATTCTAAAACTCAGTTGTAGATAGATTGATTTATGGATTCCCCTTGAATAAGAACTACATTTAGCTTATGGAGAAATTCGTTCTCTAAAGTGGATGGTTTAGTTTTGGAGCCCCCATTTTTCCTATGAAAAAGATCATCAGCAATACTTCAAGTAGAAATGATGTATTCGAATTCCTCCACCTATGACTCCCAACTTGTCATGTCAACCGCCATCTTGACTATTTATCAGTTACCCTTAACCTGTAATTATGGCAAGTTAGGGGTCAACAATGTAGATAATCATGGGTTAGGGTTCAATAATCATCAATAAAGCTAAAAAATTCGAATACTTTAGTTCTAACTGAAGTATGTTCCGATCGTTTCGTCAATACGAACACTGAAAGCTCTACAATCATACCACTCAGCCGTGAGGACGAAACTATACCATAACCATTTACGTGGCACAGAGATTTTCCTCCACTATCTCATTTTTGACTTGTGTTCACAATGATTTATAACTATCCATCTATAAGCGATAATTCGAATAAATGGGTCACTATATTATCAGAAGATTGAGTTTATAACGTGCCTCCCAAGATAAAACTCATGTTAAACCGATTACGAAATTGATTAAATCACCATCAATGCCTCGTTGCAAAAGATTTCGTTTGGTAGCAGATCATTTCTTTTTGTTGTGAAAGTGAATCATACCACATTTTCTTGCATCATGCGTACTTCACCGTTCATTTCTATCAACAATAATCGTAATAATTTATTTTCAAATAACAACGTGCTACATGAGACTTGCCAGTGAACAGGCAAGATCTGCTCTGCAGACATGGATGGACTGAGGTTATCTTCGCTCCTTCATTACTACCTATCAGATACACCACCTTAAATTTTTTGTGTCATACGTAATTTATCGTTTCTTTTATTCTCTATACAAAAGTCAAATCATTTTCATATCTTAATCCCTTTTTGCCTTATTTCACTTTTTGTACTAAAGTCTATATAATATTGTTCTGTACATCACAGAACCTGTTCATTTTGGGTGAATCAAAACTTTATTGAAACTCCTGAGCATAATTTCATTTCTAAAGAAGCCAGAGATGGTTTCTGCACAACGCTTATACTGATATGTTGGTGGTGAACAGGAATAATTCTGTTTTTTCTATTTGATTGTTATGGGTGTAAGCACAAAATAATTTTGCTGTTTGCACATTTAAATTGCTATCCGAGGATAATGCCATATGTTTCGATATGAATTATTCATACATTTTGATGTACTAATTCATTTTTATTATGACTAGCCAGCACAGTATGTGGCGTCCACAGACTATTTCTTAGTACAAACTGAGGGGTAGTCATAACTGATATTAGTAAGGTCAAAAACCGAACAAGTTAGAAAGATTCTAAAGTGGCCGACATCATTCTCCATAGAAAATGAACTGACGTGTTGTTATTTAGTGATTTGATCGAACTCACATCCCTATGCAAGGCAGATTCTAGAAGGAGACTTACATAACAGCAGAAATGTGTGGTTGATGGCTAGCAGTGAATGTAGTGGTATTGGTTTCTAACCACACAATCCGTGAAGCTAAACATACATAAGTCGCTGAATTCCTGAAGAAAGCCATGAATAGCTGACGCTGCTCCATCGCCCAGGCATGATCGCTCTGTAAAATCTTACTTTTCACGTTAAATTTATCATTCCAGTACAAACCCAGATGTATAATTTCATGAGCAAAAGAAATCATTCTGCTGCTGTCACAACAGAACAATTAATTGTATGCGATGATGAGATGTCCGTATTAAATCTCGTTGGTTCAGGTAATCAAATCACAGCAAGTCTAAAATTGCAGAGTATGTTTGATCAAGTAGATAGCTGCTCTTATAATGGGTTAGACCTGAATCCTATGATCTCGTATGGGTGGATTATAAAACACTAAACACGTTCTTGTCAGAACCTTTGAATGCCTGAAAAAAGACTAAAACAGATTAAACCCGTTGCTCTTAAGAATTCATCTTCTTGTACGCGAGGAGGAGGTGTGCCAGCGACAGTATACTTGAAACTGTCTTCATATCCAATGCACATTAGTACACTCCTTTTAAAATAAATTTCCAGACCCCAACAGTCAGACCATCTAACTAAATCGTGTAGATCAGATTGGACATCAATATCACTGATTCATGGGCACATTGGAAAATAGTGGACCAAGGTCAGTACCTTGTTGTACACCAATTTTAATAGTTCTTCACTCAGATATTGCCCCACTGGCTCTCACTCTGTCTTCTACCACAGAACAAGTATCTTTTCCACTCTTGTTCGGTGCCTGCTATTCCAAAAATCCAAGACTTCTGCAAGAACCGTGAGTGAGAAAACCTATCAAACACTTTGCCAAAATCTACGAATGTCACACCGAAGTACAATGGCTATCTTAGCGTGATGTTCAATCTTCTACACACATAAGTTGTGGAAAAATTAATCGATTCCACGCAGTTGCTTACTTGGAAGGTCGAAGGTAAAGTTGCAATTCTGTGGGTCTTTTAAGCTTTATTCTTGCTTACAATATCTATATTCACTAAATCTTAATCATATTATTTCCCTGTCTCCAAACTCATATTTCACGTACCTTACTCTTCAAATTATCTTGTTTACTACTTTTCTTTTGAGTAACTTGTTTATTTTTGGTGTTGCTACCAGTTCTAATAATAATAATAATGATAATAATAATAATATTAATATTAATAATAATGATTCATTCCCAAATAACAAACATGTTACAATTTACAGGCAAGATCAAAATGTTAAGATCAGCAACATATTTCTTTTAAAACGGTATACAGTTGCTGAGACATTTCACGAGATTCATTGGATTCCTAAAGATGGAATGTACAATTTGAATAATTGGCACAAGTTACGAAGGTTGCGTTACAACAAACATCTTATGGACTGAGAAACGATTCATGGTAGAGACAGGTTTGCATATAACAAGAATTGATGCGGTAAATGTACAAAGGTCTGGTTGATATTCATCAGCTAATGATTTCATATGTTATTGGGTAGGGTAACCAAGTCTACTGCAAATATCCAGACTAATATATGTGGATTGGACTAAGGTGCTGAAAAAAGAGTAATAAGGAAAACGGGACGAGGAGCGGAACAGAAAATATTCTTGTTCGAAGCTGAACAACGGGTTCGCACATACGTTTATGGATAAAACAAAGGTATGTTTAATCAGACTTTTTTTTAATATCAGAACACTAAGTGTACACCTGCACTTATGTAGGTTAATGAAGACAATTCAGTAGTGAGATAACTAATGGGAAGTTGGTCGAATGAATAGAGGAAATTCAGAAGAACCAAGTTGTTAGTAATAATGTTGATTTACAAAATATAATAAAGAGGCTCAATGATATAATGTTATTACTTTATTTATTCCTTTTATTTTTAACTTTGCGGCTCAAGAAGTTATGAATGAGTATAGTTGTCCAGACCAGCTTGTAATAAGATTTCTCGGTAGGAAGTAAAAAACCATTGCAAGGTTGCAGACATGAGTTGTAGACGAGGTTAACAAGGAAAAGTAACATCAGTATGACTGATTTGTTGCTTCCTGCTATATCGTAAGGAGCCGTAAGCAAACAAAATGTTCTGCCACACAGACATGGGTAGATTGAGGTTATCGCCCCACCGTCATGAATGCTGGTCAGATACACCACCCTGCCTCCGTTTGTGATGTTAGGCTCTCTTACGTTTAATGGTTGATTGTAAATAATGGTCTCTAGTCTACTCTCAAAATTTTTTTGTACACCTTATCGGAATTAACCTTCTCTACTAGCTCCATATTACAAGCAATCCAGACAACTTTGCCAGACAATATATCCACGTAGCATATCACAGTGATTTTAAGTAAACGAATGGTATGATTTATAAGATGAGTCAATTAATAGGTAGTTTGGTAATAGGAAGGACAGGGAGCTGGAACGAGGAGAAAGTGAAAAAAAGAGTTGAAATAATGTTAAAAATTAGTGAGTAAAGCGATAAGTTGGTAAGCAGGCAAGATGTTTGGATGTTAGTGAATTGGGTAAATGAAAATTTGTTAGACTGTTAATGCTTAAATAAGAAGATACTCACAATGATACACGGTGTTTGAGTTCCTTGTAACTGACAGTAGTTGATCAGCATCTACAGGCTTTTCAATTTGTCTGTCTACTAGAAATAAAAACTGAAACTGTTTTGAAGATATGAAAATAATGATCGGAATCTAAATACAGAGAAAAGTCACAGGTAACACCTCAAAGGTGTAACCTATTACTGTTAGTAGGAGCAGGGGGATTTGTCTATCGTTTCGTGATACATGTATGGGTGGTAATGAGAACACAATGTGTTCATAGTCTATAATTCGTTTCCGAGGTTTATCTAAATATTTGGTGGGCCATAAAAGAGTGCCTGGGGACTTGGTGTGAGTTCCGGGAATAGTCGATATATCTCTTTAGAGTCCAGCAACAGCATGACTAGTTTCTTGAACTTAGTGATTTTGTCACAGATACGGATAGTAATTGGTAACCTGTTCCACAAGAGACTATATCGTATTATAAAGAAATTACAACGCAACGATTTTTTGTGTTTTTCCGTTAATAGTGTATATGCGTTGTTTCGAAGTCTGTAAGTAGTGTCATGGTTCATATTTGGGTTGTATTTTACGAACGAAAGACCATTTAATAATTTATAGAGGAGCATTAGGTTGTTTTTGAGACGACGGTGCCTTAGAGGTTCTAGGAAAGATGCTTCCATCTTTTAGTTTAGTCGGGGTTATGGCTCAATCCGAGCAGTCGGCGGGTGAAGCTTCTTTGTACATTTTCTACTCGCATTTTGTCCATGATATTCAAGTTTGAAAAGATGAGTGAACAATATTCAAGTGTGTGCCTTATACAGATTTTGAAGAGAGTAAGCTTAGCCTCACTAGTCAAGAAGTTCTTGTTTATATACCCAATTAGTCGCCTAGATTGAGAGATAATATTTGAGGCATGTTCTTCAAATTTTAGGCTTTTAGAGTAACTAATACCAAGGTCACGGACTGATTTAAGTGTTACAACCCTACATGTTTGTAAGTAGAGTGGTGTATCAAGGTGACGCTTGCTAAAATGCATTATGCCACATTTGTTGTGGTTAAACGGCAGTTGCCATGTCTCGCTCCAGGTAGTTACGTTATCAAGATCACTCTGAATCTTAGCTATATTTTTCGTCCAGATCCTCAGGCTTATAGCTGTATACTATTTTCAGATCATCAGCATATAAGTATGCTCTTCCAAATTTTATAGTATTACATATATCATTTATGTACATTAGAAACAAGAGTGGACCTAAGCCACATCCCTGGATAACCCCACTGGTTATTGGTCTTGGTGATGGAAGACAGTCGTTGTAATTTATCATTTGTTGTCGCCCATTTAGGAATGAAGCTAACCATGAGTGTAGTGGGTTGATGATTTTGAATGACTTCAGTTTAAGTAGAAGACTTTTGTGTCGGATTTTATCAAAAGCCTTTTTTCTTGTTTATGCGTGGTATCGTTGAAATAATCTAACAGACATATATCACACGACCTGGACCTCAAGAACCCATGCTGTGGGGTCGATATCAGATTGTTACTAAGTAGATGTTCTTGCAACTCTGCCTTAACTATTTTCTCCATAACCCTAGATACTACCGACGTTATGTTCTTACACTATAACAGCTGGGAAAACTCTTATAGGCATGAAATTCGGGGTTGGTAGCGAGTTGAAAATCCCGGCCTGCAGCATCAAAATCGGGAGAAAACTCAAAACGTCACTCGATCACGAAATTTAAAAGCAATGTGCATAACTTGAATCAGTCCGTGTAGAATCCTTTTTGAATGTTTTGTTTTTTGGAAAATCCCTCCATGTTTATATATTTTTGTTATGATATGACTAACTCTTTCTGTTGACATTTTGGTATTTTGTTTGATTCCATTTTGAAATTTTATCATTGTATATTGTTATTCTTTCTATATTTTGTACTTATATTGAAGTTTTTATGTTTGCTTCTGAACTGTACACATGTTGTTTAAATTTGATATATAATATGGCTACAGCCATATTTGGATTTGATATCGTCGCAGTATACCAGCTTCACCAAATCTTTTGAACTCGGATACTCATTAGAGTAATTTCGACTTGGAAGACGTAATAATTGTCAGATAAATGTTTGTATTTCCATTTCTTTTATATAAATAGACCACTTTCTCCTAGAATTATTGTGTTTTGATATTCGACTAAGGGAAGGTGCGTTCGACATACGTCTATTGGAATCGAATTGAACTGCTACGGTAGAAAATTCAACTACACTCCGCTCAAGCACCTACACTGCTTCCTCAACAAAAATTTGGGATCCTTCTCAGATTCCTACATCTAGTGGGACCATGGGTTCAAACTGATTCACCCCCTTCTGTAGTTCCCGTACGTTTATCCAAAGTGCAGCATCAATGAAACAAAAAAATTAAAAACATTCTCCACCTAAAATGAACCGACCGATTTGTCCAAGTAAACTAAATTTGCCCCGCACGAAAACGACCGCTTATGTGACAAAAGTATCCACAACTCGAACCAATACAGTAATAAAACTGCTGGTCCTTCCAAGCTCCCCAGTGGAGAGTTGTAAGAAAGGGAAATGGTAACACCATAGCTCCAAAAAAGCTGCAAATAAGGGATAGAGAAATTATTCAAAAAATCACTTTGTTTATCTAATTTTCTGGTGTCGGACGGTAGCTGTCTGGAAGATAGGGCTGCTTGTGATCAAGAACAGTGGGACAAATACTGAGCATTTCTTGGAATGAGAAGTACCCTGTGTAGAATCTTTTTTGAATGTTTTGTTTTTTGGAAAATCCCTCCATGTTTATATATTTGTGTTATGATATGACTGACTCTTTCTGTTGACATTTTGGTACTCTATTTGATTCCATTTTGAGATTTTATCATTGTATATTGTTATTCTTTCTATATTTTGTACTTATATTGAAGTTTTTATGTTTGCTTCTGAACTGTACACATGTTGTTTAAATTTGATATTTAATATGGCTACAGCCATTTTGGATTTGATACCGTAGCAATTTGGACTGGAAGCACTTATTCTTCCAGAAGCTGATACCCACCAGGGTAAATTGGACTTGGAAGGTGTAACAATAGTTGGGTAATTGTCTGTATTTCCATTTTATATTTAATAAAGACCGTTTTCTCCCAGAAATATTGTGTTTTTGATATCGGATTCGGGACAGCGCGTTCCAACCTGCACCTATTGGAAACAAAGTGAAATGCTGTGGTAGAAAATCCATCTACACCCCGGCCAAACTGCTGCCAGAACATCGCTAAAGAGACATCACTACAGCTGAAGGTAACTTTAGACTCGGCACCAGTTGCCGAATCCTCCTAAAATCTAAGAGACTCTCATTTAAACTCTCCTTGTTGATTCAAGTCGGTTACAACAAAACGTTGTCAGTACGAGCAACTGCCAGGACACCAAAAGACACCGAAGTTCAGACCAGCATTGTTGTTCAAGGAGTGCCTGAGCTTGGATGACGCTCGTGTCTAAGATTCGCAAAAATAGTGATGGCCATCACGTGGCATTGGCCTTCACACCATCAGCAATTAGCGCCTCCTAGCTGCATAATCCGTCACACTTCGCGATTATTAAGAGTTCAAGTGTAATGGCTGTTGACCACAAAGTCCGAGAAAGCCTGACTTAGCTCTTTAGGCTTGGAACATGACCTATCTAGTCACAGCAAATATCTCGAGAGCCTACCTAGATCTGCTAGATAACAACAGGGAGGCCAAAATAAGCACACCATGTCAGGCGATCTCGATCAACGACCCAAGGCACAAGACAAGAAAATCATAGTCTCACCGACTGAATACAATTCACAAGACGAATACCTGCAGCGACCATTTCTCACACAACTGACCAACTCGGTTCGAAAAACTTCTTTAAAACTCCGACAACGGCTACTGCTATAGAAATGCATCAACTGATGTGACAAACCCTATAGTAATGTAAGAGGACATTGGAGTAATCTGTTAGAGATCAGATATGAAGATCATAATCCTGACTGAAACTTGGCTATTCCCCGAAATAGCAGACGACAAAGTGAGCTCGCAAGACATAACACTTTTCCAATGCGACAGTCTACACAAGACAGGAGACGGAATGGCTATATATATTAACAGTTATTTAAAACCTTAATCCTATCCAGCATACAGCTAACCGATATAACAGAATGATGCTGGTGTTGCTTCAACACGAATGGCATAAAGCACTTGAATGTAGGGATTTATCGGCCCCCTTAAAGTACTTGGGTCCTTGAAGAAAAATTGACTGGGGGGATGCTGAAACTGCCGCTCCTTGGGTTTTATCTATAAATCTCAGCAAAAAGGTGTAACCCTCACAGTTTTGTTCCACAGGCAACTTATTACAGTCAATAAAAGTTCCGGACTGACTGAGCATGTATGAACAAAGAATGGAAAACCCTCAAAGTTGGATTATTTGGTAACAAATGATCAGCTCCTGGTTGAGGAGGTTCACGTCCACACACTAATAGGAAGTAATGACCATAGCGCAGTCATGTTTAACATGGCCACAAACGAAATACTCAAGCGAGATGGAAGCGAGCCCTACCTTTCCTTCACTAGAAAAAACCACACGACCATGAAAGAGCATCTTGTAAATGCCTTATAGCTACGGAAAAGGTGGGGGCTAACATTAAATGATAACTGGCACACAGTGAGAGAAATCATTCAAAGTCCTGTCCTACACAATCTACTCCAGGTACATCAAACACCTGGAAAGATAACAGGAGAGCCTGGTGCAAGCGCAATGTCTGTCTGAAGGATTCCAACTTTAGTTCTCACTTGGCACTAAGAAATATATGCAATACCGGGCTCCGAAGTGACAGAACACCTAGATAAAGCCAGCAGACATAATACAGACAAACCCATAATATATCATTAGGTTCATGACTACAAGAAAACAAGTACTCTCAAAGGTCCAAATGCCAAAGATCGTACAAACCTAGCGATGGCTCATACCTTTAACACCAACTTCATCAACCAGCTTAATCAGGTACCTACAAGTCCGGAATACTGCTCAAGCTTAGTGACAACTGATAGCCTAGGGAAGGTCCAAATGACTTCTGACTTAGTGTTTAGAAGACTAAATTCTCCGCACCGAGGAAAGTCACCGGGATGTGACAATATTCGATCAAAAGTCTTGAAAAAATGTGCAGAAGTCCTCATTTCAGGCATTCACTGAAGTTACACCAACTCTCAGCTCAGTGGAAACAAGCTACTCTCTGCTACTCTCTCTTTAAACAAGAAGATAAGGAGGATCCAACCTGTTACAGACCGGTCGCATAACTACCAATACTATCCAAAGTAAAAGGACTGGTGAATGAGTTAATGAGGGAGTACATAAATAAATTATATATATATATATATGTATTTATATATATATATATATATATATATATATATATATATATATATATATATATAGGCAGGCAATGTGCAAACAGTTTTCTCATAGCATGGGTTAGCTGGACAACCTTCTGAGATCGGAAATTACCGATTCACATAAGCTTTCTTGACATCGTAAAGCCCTCAACACAGTACCCCACACACTCCTAGTTGCGAAGGTTGAGAAATTATGATTCACTGACTCGCCTCCCTTGGCTCACTAACTAACTTCAGAATAGAATGTGTCGCACAAAGCCAATCAGAGTTCTCGCGAGCTGGCGATTATCAACATCAGGATTTCCACGGAGGACCATCCTAGGTCCACTCCCTTACCTGATATTGATTAATTACGTCTATGGCAAAATCAGCTGACAGCCACTAATATACGCGGACGGTGTAAAGATCTGGAGGTCCATAGAAGCGAAGAGGATATAAATGAGCTTTAGAAAGACACTACATAAATCGAGGAATGGGAAAAGGAGAATTGGTTAAAACAAACCTGTCTTAATGTCACGTTATGTACAGTCTACAGCAAGTGATGCAAACAACTTCCCCCCCCCCAATGGATGTCCGCTCCCTAATGTCTCCTCAGGACGCGATCTCGGTATAATAAGCGCAGAAAGCCTGAACAACATTTCGGACTACTTAAGGAACACAGCCAAAGCCAACGAAACCCTTCATTTTATGTGAAGACAACTTCGTGCAGTCACCAAAGATTTATTCCTAATACTGGTTAGGACATATGCACGCGCAAAACCTTCAGGTTTACTTTGACGTTGCACGCGTCCCCAGTCAAAGCGACAAAAATCTTCTGAATCGAGTGCAGAGACGAGCAATGAAATGGATGATACGATTGAAAATTAAAACTTACAAAGATACAATCCAGCACTTGGGATTATTCCGCCCGAGTTACAGGAGAATCAGAGGTGACCTGGTTATTAGTTACAACGTATTGGGCACACCAAACCATCCCAGTGTGAGCGTATTACTGAAGCATCACCACTTCACCCCTCAAGGCGATCCCCGTGAATTTGTGGATCAAAGAAAGGACACTCAGATTTCTTCTCCCACTGTCGCGTAAGAGTTGTTGTAGGATTTAATTTGTCCTACAGATGTAATTCTAAAACAGTAAAAGCAATACTGGCGAGCAGAGAATCAGTGATAAAGCTATAATATCAAAAGATCAACTTGGTTTTAAACTTTATCTGTTCCTAAACAAAACAAAAACCGATTAAATTAGTACAATAATTACGGAAATTACAATTATCAAGTAAAACGAGAAAACGTACCGACCAGTATAGCGTGTCTTTAGAAAATGAATAAAAACATGAGTCACATCAATATAAAATAAAATAATAACATCCCCTAATCAATAGGTCATTCACAACAAAGAAAGTTTACAGACCGGTCAGACTAGATAGCGTGGTGATCGCTTAAACCAATCTGATTGATTAGTTATGGCATAACTACAATTAGTTATGGAAATAATTAACAGTTGTTGTCGGTTGTAATACTCTGTCAGCAGGGGCGAAGTCAGCTCCTTCAGTGGATGGTTTGAAGGACAGACTTGGTAAACACGTACTAATATACGGATCATTATCTCCCACTTGAACCAGAGTGCCTGAAACACGTCTGAAAACGCGACAGTTTCTATTATCGCCGTTTTTCAGAACAGTAACTTAATGGATATCACTTATTATCTCTATTTCATCTTCCTCGCTTACACTTCTTGCACAATCTTCATTACCACTTAATTAACTACTTCATTCATTTATTAACTTAGTTCTGAAACCTCATTGCTGTCAGAATTAGGATTTTCTCCTTATAATTCTCTACATTACATCTAACTAATCGTCGGCCTGGTAATCTGATATCTGCTGGTTTCCGGAAATTCTGCTGTCCTGAAACAAACTCAATTATTCAAACCATGGGACATACAAATTCGTAAATGACTCTCAAATGACTAGAATTAGTGCAGGCGATGAGCTAGACTACCATCCGTTGGACACTATCAAATACCTGGAACCGTATCGAAAGCACAAGAATCGAACGCAAAGAAATCAGTCGATTTACACCAGCTCGTGAAAAAGATATTGGATATTGGAAACAAATCTTCCTTTCAATTTCCATTTATGTGACGACATTTACTGAATGCCCTATATGGTTTATTTTGGATGCATTTATTTCATACATTCGCATAAGCTGACATACCATAGAAAGAATCCTAAAAGTGAAGGGAGGTGAAATGAGTGAGTCAACTCAGTGTGATGAGGCATGACTAAACACTTACAATCAGACAAGAATGCTCTAGACATATGATAAGCGAAGCAAGTAATGCATGTACACACGCAAAAAAACCAATGTTATAAGCGAATAATTCGAAAGGTCGAAAAACGTGAGAATGACTTAAGAAGAATTAGTTAATTTGTTCAAATGCTTTAATAAGCCATATAGACTCCATATATTAGTACACGCGTTACAAGAAGTAATTTTATCAGAGGGTGAACTACAGTAGGTACAGCATAAAAATACTTTTAAGGGCGTCCGCACACATGTCACCTATTATCAGTGTATCTTGGAATCAATATTTCTCAGAATTGTGCTAAGGTTTTATTATTTTGATGATACGCATATATCTAAGACACTTCTAGTTCATACATTGTGGCAAACGATCTCAGAATTCATACCCCATATTTGAGATCGTCAAATCGCCTATTAACATGAAGTTAAACTTGGATGTGTCTTTGCTGGCAGTGTTTCATCTTATCATTGAGTTTAAGATGACTTTTATCACAAAACATGTCAACGAATTGTATCATAGCTGAGGCTCTAATGGTTAACTTATCCGGAAGAGATGCAGTTTAGATAAGCCTTACAGTTCGTTTTTAAGTTTGTGATACAAGGCAGACCAAACAATTATGTTCGTCAGAAACCATCTAAATTGCAGAATTCCGTACGATTTCAGCTGTTGCTGGTTATACTTGCCAATTAAGACAGGTATTTACATCTAGCTACTTTGGTAGCTAGTTTTCGTTCCTTTCTCCTAGTCCATGTCAACCCATTGTAGAATCCTTTTTGAATGTTTTGTGTTTTGGAAAATCCCTCCATGTTTACATATTTTTGTTATGACATGACGGACTTTTTTCTGTTGACATTTTTGGTATTTTATTTGATCCCAATTTGAGATTTTATCATTGTATATTGTTATTCTTTCTATATTTTGTACTTATATTGAAGATTTTATGTTTGCTTCTGAACTGTACATATATTGTTTAAATTTGATATAATATGGCTACCGCCATATTTTTGGATTGATATCGTGCAGTATAGGAGTTCACCTAGACCTCGGAACATTGATACTCGTTCAGAGTAATTTTGAATTGGAAGGCGTAAATTTCGTTAGGTATTATTTGTATTTCCATTTATTATCTATTAATAGACCATTTTCCCCTAGAATTATTGTGTTTTTATATTCAAAATTGGGAAGTGCGTCCGACATACGTCTATTGGAATCGAATTGAACTGCCACGATAGAGAATCCAATTACACCCATGATGTTATCATATCCAGTGTTGTCCATGCCAACCTTAGCATTTAGGTCTCCCATCGGAATGGTCAGATCCTTTGATGGGCATCTATGGACGACTGACAGCGGAATCTCTTAAAATTGATCTTAGACATCTTTACTGTAGTCGTTGGTAGGGGCATAGCATTGGATGACGTTCGATATAATAACCTCTTTCTTCGTTTTTAAGAATGCTTTGAGGATCATGGATCTCCGACAATGTTCGAACATTCCATGTACCTGAATAAATGGTTGATATGGTTGTCAGAAGGAGCATCGGCCTCGTGACTTCCGAAGGAACTAGGCTTTCATCATGAGGTGTCATAACTCTTCTGAAAGAAAACCGTCTAACTCCCAGAGCAGAATTGAAAATTATTTGAATTATGTTTTCTGGCTAGCGTTTTCAGCGAGTTAGTTTTCCACGTGATGGAGTCGTCAACCCCATGTTTAACGCTACTCTTTTTTCGGGCTTGAAACCTGCAAAACCCCCAGAGGGGCCCCAGTGGGAGATTTAAATGTATCTGTTGAGTCATGACTCAGCTTTAAACAAGAATATTTTCTGTTCTGCTACTCGCGCATTTCTCTTTCTTTCTTTATTTTAGCGCTTGATCCTACGCCTTAAAGATTAGCCTTGATATTGCCAAAGACTTGGTTACTTTATCCACCAGCCAGTCAAAATATTATCTGGCGAATCCCAACAAGAAGATCACATATTTACCTCATCACTTGTTATATACAGACCTGGGTTTAACTTGCATCGATTGTGAACGAGTGGTTGTTCTTAGCAACGCAAAAGACAACTCTCGTCAACTATTGTATTGTATATTTCAGAGTCTGAAACTTACAGTTTCATGTGAAAAATATTAGTCGTCTATAAAAGCCAATGTTTCTAGTGAAATAGTTATCCAACTGAACAACCTTTCAAAGTAAACATGATAGCGATTTTAGAAATTTTGATCTTGCCTGTAAATTGGCACGCCTCTTGTAAAACACTGTTATTTGAGAGTGTTATTAATACTTAAAGATAAGCGTTTCTTTTGCAAAACGTCGTGATACAAAGAATTAAACACACGGCCAAACTATGTTCTTTGTTAACGTAATGAGATATGACAGTCAATACGCTCATAGCTCGTTGTAATAATAATAATATTTATTCTCAAATAACAGTACGTTACAAGAGGCATGCCAGTTTACAGGCTAGATCAAATTGTCACAAATGCTTTCACACTTACTACAAAAGTTATCACAGTTAATTTAAGTATGAGAGTCAGTTTCTGACAGCGCATCTACACCATGTCACTGACAGAAACAGCATGATACAGCCACATCTTTAATAGGAGAGCATGAATAGAGAAGGTGCGGTATAGGTTTCTTGGGAGGTTTGCTTAGATCAATAGTGAATTTGTTGGGAAAAGTGCACTGGGTTACTTTTAGGATAACTGTTTGTGATATTAACCAATGTTTTGGATACATGTATTCTTACTCTATTAGCACTTGTAAACCAACGTACCCCGCCTAGTTTTTTATGCACGGAACCACTTCACTTACATATGGAGAGCAACAAAGGTATATTTTTCTGTGTTGGTACCGTTACAATGACAGGACGGACCTCAGTTACACGGAGCAGTTTACTCACACACCCACCTGGTAATGCAAACAAGAATGTTGGTAAATATGGCTGAATACATTCAAATGCAGAATCAAATAATATTAACACCCGATTGAGTGAATTATTCATGAAGATTCTCAGTACTGCATATACAGTCAGGCAAGTGCCTATAAAATGAGGAAGTAGTGATCTGTATAGCATGAATTATAGAGACAGATTGGCTGAATAATTCAGCTTATATGGACAAAACTACTCTACTAAACGTCGACTACTTTGGTTGATTATGATAAAATACTGATTAAAGCTAAAGAGAAAATGGTAATATAACCATTACTGTCCAGAACGAACTGCCGAAATTTACCTCATTGTCCTAACAGACTAATTACCCGCAGTCGTGTGCCACAGCCTAAAAATATAACTATACATATTCACCTGCAGACGTTTTGGCACTCTTAGTCTTCGGATTAGCTATGATTACTTTATGATACAACCACTCTCTAAGACATCTGACTATCTGATCTAATGACTATGAAAGAGTTACTACTGGTCTGAGACCTTCGTTGTCCTTTAGACACAATAGCTTCATCCACAGATCAGAAATTATCCGTGAATTTTCGCACAAAGATGGTTATGAGTCCAACGGAATTATTTTATTAAGTACTCAACATGCTATAATGCGATGCAGAACATTGACTGGCAATTCAGAAACTGAAACCCTAATCGTTACTTCAGATTTTTAATCCTGAATGACTACTGATTACTCCTAAAGCTTGTAGCTTACGTTTCTTCCTAATGTACACTTGAAAACAATACACTTATATCTAAATATTTCTTATTCAACGCATAAATTCCTGCATGTATAAAGTGAGTATAGGTAGTCTGAGGGATATAAGAATATGTTTCTCATACTTGCTGGAATTCATTCAACGGTGTTCCGAATTCCACCCGACTGAAGAACCTTTTACTCAGGAAGATACACATGAAGACATCTGTAAGATCAGCCGACATATTGCATGAGCATGGAGCACGAAAACTAGTGCTAGATTTGTGTACAACAAAACAAAGAAGTGATTATTCACAAAAAACTTGATTCTTTGCATTGCAGAAGGTACTATGAACATCAAGAAAAAGTTGCCATTTCCAAACTCATCGACTGTCTGGCAACCCATCCATCTCCAATACGATTTGCACAAATTATCAATCTCTAGAATGGTATGCAGTTATTTCATTAATCTTCTTTACTTGGCTGGTTATAATAAACCTTCAAATGAAGCTAGCTAACCTGTGGTTCGAAGAAAATACCGTCGAGTAACAAAAAACCTGAGATTCACACTAAAAATAATTCGCGATACAAGCAATGACTGTAGTAATTACTTACTTACTTACGCCTGTTACACCCAATGGAGCATAGGCCGCTCACCAGTTTTCTCCAATCAACTCTGTCCTGGGCTTCCCTCTCCAGTTCTGTCCAATGTTTGTTCATTCCTCTCATATCTTTCTCTATTTCTCGGCGTAATGTATTCTATGGCCTTCCTCTTTTCCTTTTGCCTTGAGGGTTCCATGTGAGGGCTTGTCTCGTGACGCAGTTAGGTGCTTTCCGCAATGTGTGTCCTATCCACTTCCAACGCTTCTTCCTGATTTCCTCATCCACTGGAATCTGGTTTGTGGATGCTGCTTCGATGTTGGGTGTGTTCAGTGGAGCTGGTCGATTCAATAGTTCCTTAAAGTGCTCTACCCACCTATTTCGCTGTTGTTCAGTGTTGCTGATTACTTTGCCTTCCTTACTTTTCACTGGTCGTTCTGG
>CALYCR020000128.1:0-16959 GCA_944470395.2 Schistosoma turkestanicum | reverse complement strand
ACCAAGTCCAAGCTAGTGACTGTATAGCAATATTGAGCACATCAGCTATAGTTACACTGAAGATGCCGAAAGAGATTGATTCTTTAGTTTCAGCAACGAGAAAATACCGATACTTCCAGCTAATGAATGTCAGCTATCAATATATATATAATTCTATTTGAATAAACCAAAGTGTTCTCGTTTAAATATCTAGTCATTTTTACTTTTACAATACTACTTATTTAATAATTTCAATTTGTAGAGCTAATGTTATTGCCAATATGAGTGCAACACTACCTCGTGGACATCGTGCTCAAGAAGCAAATTTATCTCATAGTGGTTTATTACGTACTGCAAGTCAAAGAGAAAATTTTGCTGAAGGTCATTTAGCTGTTGAAAGTCATACTATATCACGTCACAATTTAAGTGGTAATAATAATATTGGCTCTGGACTTATTGTCAATTCTAATGGGGATGTAACACCTGGTGGAAAATATGGTGTAAGTTATTACTATTTTTAACTTTTCATTGCGTTTCATTTTATTACTCGACCGCCTCGCTTAAATCTATTTGTTTATGTTTTTTGTAATTCGATAATCGTTAGTTTTAGCATTTACACTTACCTCAATTAAAATGATACACCGTATCTGAAAACTTGTCTACTAGTGCACTGTATTTGGTTACAATTTTTCGGATTATGTTTTATTCATTGAAACACAAATGACATGTAAACTATTGAACACTGATTCACTTATCTGAGGGTTAGGAGCTCCCCATCGAACCTGCAAGGCCTGCGTTCGATAACCAGTATGGTTATAGACGCCTACCGTAAAGTATTCCCCCATTAGGACGAAACAGCTATTTAGTGAAATCATGAATTAATCACTGTTAAATCACCATTAAAAACCTATAAACACTGGACGGCCGTTTCGTCCCATAGTATGGGACCCATCAGCAGTGCTCATCCACGACCTTCGCTTTTCGTGAGAGTTGAACCCAGGATCTTTGGTTTTGCGTGCAAACTCTTAATGGTAGTTTAAAATGATTGATTCATAATTTCATTCATAAACAACAATCTGCATAACTTTATAATGAAAAAACTAGTTAGTGATTTATGGTTTTCCATGGTTGTCCCTTTTATTATCGATCCATGCTAAAAAAACGCATGCTTTTGAAACATGCAAACCATATACTCTCACCAAATAAACAGAGTTAAAAACCCTTTTTTTATATATAAACCATTTTAATAATTATCGCTGAACTAGTCAACATTAAGTTATTGGTTCGCTTGATTCATATTACTAAATTTCGTACAAAAAGAATCATAAATCAGAATACATAACCATGAACTTTGTCATTAAGTTAGATTAAATTTTTAAATATTAACTTTTGTGAACAAAAACCATAGGCGCTGGTGGTAAACTTAAAAGCGACCTCATCAAATGACCTTCGCTGCCTTTATCCTATTGGTTGAATTCAAAATAATATCATTATGTAGATGATAGTTTTGTGATTTTCTCTCACATTGTAAATAATCTATTGATTCTTCAAATGGAATAAAGTTGAAAACTAAACATTATTAAATTTTAAAAAAAAAATAGCTTATGATTTTCTTCATTTTTTTATTCATTGATTTATTGATATTTGTGTAAAGAAAAGCACAAAAAATGTTTACTTTAAAAGTGATTCATAAATTCTTTATGAATACAATACAAAATTGTGAATATATCATAACGGTTTAAACACTTTTTTTATTACTCAGTATTTTTTTTGATTACGAGTTAACCTACGAATAATGCTTATTGTAACTCTTTGTTGTTGTCTATTGGTCGAATTGAACTTTTCACTAAACTTCAACATCACAGCAAACTAATTCTGTGATTTATGTGGACTACATGTTTACTTGACTTTAATGTCATTATATCTTAGTTTAGTTACCTGATTCTCCAAGCAGATAACTCGAATTAGGGATCGGCTAAGCTTTTGTATTTATTGATTGCCTTCTACGTATTCTAATCAGTTGGTGTCAACCATTTGGGCTGATATTCGACTCTATCGGTTGCATAAATAATACATTAATTCAGTAATTGCAGTTAATCGAAGGCTCGATTGGCTTTTGCTAGCCTGCGGCACTTATGGCGCAGGCGAGATATCCGCTCGCCAACCAAAGGACGAGAGGACTGCGCAGCAGTTCCCTCTGTCCTACTATACGGATGCGAAACATAGCCGTTAAGAATAGAGGACATTCGTAGGTTACTAGTCTTTGTGTGCTTTTTAATTCTAACCTTCTGAATTCCTCATAATCTCTGTCTTTCTCCTTCTAAATTTATCTCACTGAATTATACTTGTCGAATCATAACTTCGCTCCCTAATCTTCTCCATTGCTGCTAATGCTTCTACTATCGCTATCACTCTTGGATTTGAACTGACAGTTGCGTCTCCGTGATGTTGTGGTATGGCAACGTGAACTGATTTACTTACGTACGAATTTCTGCGTTGTATCTGTCTGTCTGTCACTGCAATTAATTCGGAGTTTTAACAATCCATTAGAGTCAATTCATACTGTTTACTACTTTATCAACTCCAGATATTCGTATCTGTTTTTAATTCCTATGGAGTTTATAGAAAATTCATAATCTTACTTATGCTTAATTTTCAAACTGAAGCTCCTAAAATAGAGTTCGAACACACACAGAGACTGTTCTGTTGAAGTATAAGTATTTTAGCGGTAAAACGGTTATAGTTCTTATAAAAACTAAATCAGTAATAAATACAATGGTCACCTACATGACAAACTAAGGAATAGTTTTTTAATGATAAAATATATTTAAAAAAAAAATAGTTGCGACTATATTAGCATAACACTTTTCATCATTATATATATATAAATATGTATATACGTATGTATTATTGATTTGAAAGTTGATACTTTACCTATTGGACAATTTTCAAGACATTATTTTTTGTTTATAATAAGTTAAAATGAATAAATCAATAAAATGTGCATGTCGGTTTTATCATTTCATTATTTGAATGATCGCATAATGTAATGTAGTGTACACATTACCAATCACTTATGACATTCGACGATATTTGTTATAATAGGAAACTTTATTAATACATTTACGTACAATGTAAATGTATTATATACATATATATATATATATATGTAGAATCCAAACTGAGGTTTGAACTAACGAAACATGTCTACGTAGGTTAGATACGCGTCTTGCCCAGTTGAAATCAAAACAAGTGATTTACGTAACTGACGGTTCTAATATTCATCATAAATATATAAATATATACAGATAATATTTGGTTGCTTCATAACACAGAGTTTCGAATTCTAGAAGAATGCACAGTTCTAGTCAATGCAAGCGACACAATCAAAGGAGACACAAATCATTATGGCTGTCGCCATGACTATGTATCAACTTAAACAACATAAATACAGTTCAGAATGAAATATAGAAACTCATTAAAGGCACATAGAAACTATAATAAAATAGAATCGAACAGATTGACAAAATGTACAACTGAAGGAATCAATAAGGACAAATTACAAATATATATATGGAGGGATTTTTACAAACAAAGCCTTCAAAAATAGATATTGCAATATATATATATATATATATATATATATATATATATATATCAAATTTTGTCATCAAATTTCTAATAAATACAATTCATCTCCTGTTATTTTTCATTTAACATAATCATTGCTATTATCTATCTGGTTGTGTGATAATTGTAAAGAATGGTTATCAAAATCTCATTGTAAATGGTACATATTTATTATCATCAGTGTTTTTATTATGTTAGATAGGAATTGTTCCTTAAATATTTATTTTCTGTCAACTTGACATTGGATTTGAATAGTTTCTATACATCTATTGTTTGTTTGAAATGAATAAATCTAATTTACTCTTAGTTTTTTGTATGATAAATATATATACATTATATAACTGTTTAATGCTTTCTACTAATTTCATGTTTTTATCAGGATTATATGCAAAGAGTTTATTTAGTTCCGAATGTAATAGAATGTAATAGAATCTAGAGAATCGGAATCATACATTTAAGTGCCTACAAATTATTGTAAAATCAAATTTATATAATGATTACAGCTCGAGTAGTTTGATTTTTCCTGTTATTTTATGTAATCTGAATTACTCTACATATTCATGAGTGGTTAGTCGATTCAATATGATCAGTCATTGTTATTTTTTGCTTACTTTCAGCAGTGATCTCTTGTAATGAATGTCAAGGTTAGAGTATATGTGTTACGGCATAATAATTCAAATCTCAATCTCGATATCGTCACTAAATAACAGATTTATTGATTTGAGCATGTCAAAAGAATGTCGTCTCAACCGGTTCCAGACCTTGTATTGTCTCCCAATACTGATACTTTAAGTCAGTCAGTCAGTCACTCAGTTAAAATAAACAACTTCGTACAGGTTACCATACCACATCAGCACAGAAACGCAACTATCAGTTCAAATCCCATAGTGGTAGAGATAGTAGATGAATTAGGAGTAATGGAGAAGATTAGAGTACGAAGATATGATTCAAGAAGGATAATTGAGTGAGATAGCTTTAGAAAGAGAAAGATAGAGATGATGAGAAATTCAGGAAGTTAGGATTTGAGAGAGCACAAAGAATGGATGCACCTGCACCATTGCAAACGATTCTGAGCCATGTCGTTCAAGGTACTGATACTTCACAAAAATGAAGCAGTTGTTTTACAACCAAAAAATTTAGCATGACAGATACTTAGGCTTTACATCTATTGGTCCTCAATAGAGTCAGCAATATTAGGTCTGGGTTCGAATAGAATCCAGAGGTTGCACGTAATTGGCCTATTACATTCCTAATCAAACGTAGTTTGGTTCCTGCATTGAACCCGAAGTAGGGCCCACCACTTTGGTGGCCCAAGATCTAACTCTGATGTTTATGAACAATTGAGTATGCTACAAAATAAATCTCCCCTTCAATTTCCGTATATCATACTTAGGCGAACCACGTTTGTGCGACGGCGATAATAAGAAGCCAAATACGTTCCGGTTGCATGAATTTATTTCAGGTAATCGTTCGCGCAAATAGACATGAAAATACGAAGCGTTAAAGCAAAACGAAGCGGAGCGGAGAAGGCGAGTAAGCCAACTCCATGCAACAAAGCATGACTAAGTTTCGTTAGTCAGACAAAATAAACTAGACATGTGATAAGCAAAGTAAGCATGTACATACATACATACTGAAATAAAGATGACTAAGATATCAGCAAATGATTGACAAGGTCAGAAGATGAGTGAATAATAACTCGGGCAGAATGGATTGATTAATTAGTGCAAAGGCTGAGACACGCCCTGTGGGCTCAGCATAAAAGTACACATGCTACAGTAAGAAGACTTATTCAATTGAATGAACCATACTCTCAGTGTTATTCATAATGAACCATAACTTTTTCTGTATTCTAATTGTTGTTTATTATTTATCGAACGGTTGTCACATCTCCTTCCTCTCACAATATTGTCATTTTGATTTGTCTAGTGCATTATTTACTGCACTGTTATGCCAAGTTTTTTTATTGTTTATTCAGTTGTGTAATGAGCGTAAATGAAACCTGAACGCTCTTCGTTCTATTTAATAAAACTAACCATTGTGTGATTGGTTTGTTGAGTTCACTTACCAGATTCCGATTTGTGTACTTGATTAAGAACCACTTACTATATATGATGGATAGTGATACTATGTGTTTACCTAAACCGAAATAATTAGGGAAAGATTCGAACATATGGCTTAATGAATGAAAGTCAAACATCTTACTTACTGGGATACCTCTCCACTAAAACAAGTTAGAGCCTACCATTCACCTACCTAGGCCCATACCATGTCGGCGACATCCTATTATTGCTGTATCTCTTGCTTGGATTATTATCCTAATTACTGAATAAAGTGTTTATTTAATTTACATGTACAATAACATTCATGCCCATTCATACTTTTGCATGATACCGCTTTCCAATATTTGAAAATTAAGTTTACTATTCCTTATCCAATCAACAGTTGTTTAAAAAATTTTTCAATTAATTGGAAATTGATATGTATTGTTTAAATATTTGTTTTGTTTTTGTTTTTACAGTTTCAAATGATTGATCTTGGTCAACCAAAACGTGCTCTACTCTCTCGTATAGACTATGGTGTACGTACAATTCAAGGTGCATGTGAAGATATCAATAAACCGATTTATGAAGATGAAGAAGCATTATATGGTGATGATCTAGTATGTATTGAAAACTGTTACACATATAATTTTAGTAAAAATTATTTGGTATTTTAAGAATTAATTTCTTACTTTTGCAACATATCATTAACTGGTTTTGTGAAAGGTTAATATACTTTAAAATTGTTTACATCATTAAGTCTTTTTTTAAATTAAACGTTATTTTAATTGCTTAACTTGGTGTACAACTAATCACAAATCTAATTTCTCAATTATTTAAAAAGTATCACCTCGGTGGATTCTGTCATTTCATTTTTCTTACATCCTTCGTTGAAATAATAGTTGCTTATCATAGAGTTGATTGATCGTGAGCGCGCTTATAGATAAATATAAATGTCAACTAAACACTACCTAAAAACATTTAGTTATTTACAGGTTAAGTGCATAGTAATAACAAGAAATTTGCTGTGACTTTTTATAATTTGCGCTGAAAATTCTTTGCAATAATCAAACTAATGGTATTCAGCAAAACAGGTATTATGAACCTCCGCAGCAGTACTTGTTACCACTGGCAGATGCTGACTCAGTGATCTAGAATTTGTGCACGAGACCTCAGATGCTGGGTTCGATTTACCACGTGCGGGATCATGAAGAAGTTCCATACTAGGCTGAATTGACTATTCGTTACTTCCAGGGTTTCAATGCTGGTTTAATAAAGATTTAGTTCGCCTACATCAGTATGTTATCAACAGAAGAGGCAAATGAGATGTAGTATTGATGGTATGTAAGAATTATTCATAGAAAATTTTAAGACAATAATCATAATATCATTAGTTATGGTAATTATTACCGAAAAAATATAAACATAATTGTAAATGTAATTTACAAGGTATAAAACAATGACTGTAGAGTAAAGTGAAGGATCTAACAAATTGTTTTTCTATAAAAAAATTCTTGCTTTATGTTATAGATTGTTAAAACGTTCTTAATGAAATGTATATTTAGTACTAAACATTTCAAAATCTTTGAGTGGGTTTTTGTGAATGAATGAATGAATGGATGAACATTAGGTTGGTTTACTTAAATTTAATTCATATTCGAGAATGCAGCCCTCAATTGGTGTAAGGTTCAACAAAAGTCAATATCTAGCATTTTCAACCATTTCCTCGTTCATTTAATGTGTCGTTTCTGTACATAAAAGTGTAATTTTTCCCTAGAGTTGTCCTATTTCATCATCTACATCTATTAAAATATGGTTTTTACAAATACACTACTGTAACGCGTCCTAACCTTACACTTACGCCTGTTACCCCTCGTGGAGCATAGGCCGCCGACCAGCATTCTTCAACCACCTCTATCCTGGGTCCTCCTTCCCAGTTCTATCCAATTGGTGTTCATTCTTTTGATTTCTGCTTACAATTCTCATCCTTTCTGATCGTTCTTTGGTTTTGTTCTTCTCCTTTGACCCTGAGGATTCTAGGTGAGGGCTTGTCTTGCGATGCAGTTGCGTGCTTACCTCAACTTATGTCCTATCCACCTCCTGAGCTTTTTTCTTAATTTCTTCGTCTGCTGGAATCTGATTTGTTCTCTCCCACAGTAATTAATGTATCCCAACCGACTAAATCAAGCAAAAAAACGCATCTTAAATGAATCTTAGTGCTTGATACAAAATTCACAATGAAAATAATGCTTTTACTATTAGTGTTAGGCTACTGAAAATTTCTAAGCAGATGTACTACAGATTCACAGACATTATACATCTTATCCCCATAATTTGTTTATTTATTCAAGCTGATTTTCGCTTACTGTTATTATTCGTTTTAACTCATTGTTTTTCATTGCTTTGCACAAATTAAATATTATTCACTTATTATTATTAATAAATTCTAATACTTTCGGTGTTACTTTTCAAAATAAAATATTTAAAATGAATTATTATTCAAGGCATTCAGTCAGTCAGTTGCAACGTAGAACTTCGTACGTATGTACATAAGTTCATGTAGCCATACCACATTAACACAGAGACGCAAATGTCAAATCAAATCCCATAGTGATAAAGATAGTAGAGGTATTAATGGTAATGAAGAAGACTAGGGTTGCAAGATATTATTCAAGAAGTATATTTCAGTTAGATAAGGTTAGAAAGATAAAGGTAGAGGTGCTGACGATTCCAGAAGATTAGGATTTGAGAGAGTACAAAGAATGGATGCACTTGTACCGTTGGAAACGATTTTGAGCCATGTCGTTCGAGGTCTCTAACCATTAGTGACTTTCGTCTCGCGGACCACAACCAGGTAGTCTGCATCTACCAACATGACTCAGTCCACTTGTTAGTGACTTCATAGATTTCTGCCATGTTTTGGTCTGGCCGCCCCTAGCTGTCTTCCAACTTACTCCTACACCACAAAACATAGCTCGTGGAGGCAGTCGGTGGTTAGCCATACGTAACACATGTCTAAACCACCTCAACTGATGAAGTTTCACTACTTCATCTATTGATCTGCCGTCCTTACCTAGCACCCGTTTCCTAATGACACCGTTGCTTACTCGATTGTCCCACGATATGCGAGCAATGCTTCTTAACATCTATGATCGATTACTAGTAACCTACGAACATCTTCTACTCTTAACGGCCATGTTTCGCATCCATATAGGAGAACGGAGCGAACTGCTGCGCAGTACACCCGTCCTTTGGTTAGCGAACGGATAACTCGCCTACGCCATAAGACATTGCATAACAATAACAATACTTCTTTAAAATAATAAATAAACTGTGTATAAATTGATTTGTAATTGTTTCCAATCAAGAAGGGCAATCAACAATCATATTAGTAAATTTTATTAATGCACTGAGATTATTATTATTATTATTATTATTATTATTATTATTATTTGACTATAACTCGTTTATTTACAATGAATTAACTAGAATAAACTTGTTTTTCATTATGTATATTCTGACATGTATGACACATTTTTTTATTTAGTTATAGACAAGGCGTGTTTGACCCAATAATCTTTAAATGTATGTCTATCAATAAGATTTCTTGAAAAAAAAATTCACCTTTTCAGTGCATTTCATCAGGAAATCATATCGCCTAAACATTCTGACGTATAATTCCAATATAGCAAAGTTTATAAATTCAAAGCCATAACTTTTGTGTGTTGTGTAACGCTAATTAGAAAAATGTTTAAACAACGAAGTTTTAGGTAATTTATAAGTTTATGTTAGGTTTCCCTCTCAACCAACCCCATCATACATAGAATAAGTTCAATAATACAGTCATAATAATTTCATGACGATCATTTTTACCTGTCCGACTATGAGGTTGCCATCTGTGTACTCAGACTCGAAGTGAGCCATTTTTATGACGACTATTTCTGAAGAATTCATTATTCGTTGTTTGTGAGTTGTTTTACGAGGCCCCCTGTATTTTGTCTGAACTATCTATTCAATAATTGACAATCATAATCATAAAAATGTTTATACGTTCTCTTCTTGTTTGTACATAAACTACTGAAATGTCTCCTTCAGCTAATTAAATCATATTTTATCTATTAAAATAATATAGTTTCATTGCAGATTACTTTTAATCTAAAATAATTCATTTATAGAATACCAAACGTTGGCGTTCAGAAACATTAGAACAAGCTCGTGCTGGTGTACTTAGTCATTTAGGTGCAATGACAATGGCTACTGGTCGTCTAATCTCGGGTATTGAAGTACCACACAATCGGGGACGTGATGGCGGTAAGCATTATTACTATTATTATTGTCCTCGCTTTAACTATTATTTTGTCGGTCTACTTTATTCAAACAAAATTGTTCTTGAGTAATGAAGTTAACTGATTTTTTTAATCAGTTAATGCATTCATTCACGTATAGGGTATAAAATGACTTCACATAACTAATGTTCCAGTTATCATTAGCATAAATATTGCATGACTGTTTAAAAGATGATCGTGTATAGAGTTTGAAGCTGGAATCATAAACCACTACAAACTCATTCACAGTTACATAACTTTCATAATATATACATCGGGAGATTTGATTCGGTATTTGGTGGTGAAAACATACTGTTAATGAGATTCAAGCTAAGGTTGGTTATTTGTTCGGTGCTCCTTCACTTTCACAACGTCTTCAAATGATGTAAGTCTAAAATGAAAACTGTCATCCACATGAACTGACATTCATAAACAAATTGATTAGAAACAGATTTAAATGAACCGCATTGTTAAACCTCCGATTTAGTAGCCAAGAGTTACAAGTTGAGATGCTAGAAACTAGTTTTCATGCTAGTTGACTGTTGTTTGCAAAATATATTTAGAATTTTCGAAAAAAGTTATGTTCCTTATGTGTTTTAAACCAACGTCAAATTATGTCACATTAATACTGGGCTTTACAACCTATCATCGATGTGTGATATTATGAAGATATTCACATCAATTCATCACACTGAGTAACAATAGCAGTAGCAGTAGAAGTCAATATTATGGTTGCTTACATTTTAGTACTAATCTAATTCAATCGATCAACTTTCAATTTGACCAGTATACATATACATAAATGTAATATCATAGAAATTCATAGTTTTGATTACATTTAAGCAAATAATACTTTTCTTAAGAAAAATAATTTCACATGTAATTCAAATCGGTAAATTTGTTGGTCAACTTTCCTGAAATATGAACATATTAGAATTGAATCTTTATTTTTTATTAAAAAAATTTATTTATTTATTGCAAACACCGATTTGTGACCATTAGAAAAAAATCCAATTGATTTTCTAGTGTTTGAAAAAAAAATTGCACTATGGTTTAATTTTTTTTAATACTTAAAGATTACTGTACATAGTAATAGTACAAATGATACATTTTTATATGTATGCGTAAATATATATATATATATATATATATATATATATATATATATATGTACAAGTACGTACTTGCAAATCTTATTGTATACATGCCAAAAAGAAAGAGAAAAAAAGTGGAAAAATGATTTAAGATAAATTTGTAGTTGTAGTAAGTAGTAGTAGAAGTAGCAGTATTAGTAGTATGTATGTGTATATCGGTGTATTACTTGTTTGTTTGTGTTGTCATTTCAGCAACAGTAAAATTTAATAAAATTTAAACAATTTATCAAATGATTAATTTTTTTTATTTATTCATTATATAACTTTTTAATTTAAATAGAAGCAATATATTTAATTATAGTAATCATTTAAGATAGAAAGTTAGTATTCATTATAAAGGCATGGAGATTGTTATTTTCTATTGAAATCATGGAGTGATCATTGTTAGAAACCTGGAAGCATTGGACGGCTGTTTCGCGCTAGTCATGAGACTTATCAACAGTGAGCATCCATGTTGGGGATGTTAAATCCTCAGAACTCACTTGGAAAAAGTCCTAATTTCTGGTTTTTTGCTTTCGCTCATAGGCTAACCACTTGACCTTGAGTTTACATTTTCCGCCCGGAAATCCTTGATTGTTATTAGTTGATGTGTTTTATTAGTACGCTATTTTTGTGGCTCTCCCAAGGACGTTTCTATCATGTATAATTAAACTCGATTTGTGTGCTTGTCGACCACGTGTTTCTGGGTGCTTGTAGAATACACTTTCTACCCCTTATCAAGACTTCTTCCTCTAATTAGTTGGGCCTTGAGACGCTCGGGTTAAAGTAGCCTACCGTGTCACTGTATCATTTGTCTTCGCTTCCGGTTACCGAGTAAGGTGAACTCGTATTAGCATTCAAGTAAACCAGTTGACAAGCATATCAATTCACAATCCTTTCTCGTGAGAATCGAACCTTCGGTCTTGTGCGTGAACGCTTAACCTTTAGATCACTTAGTCGGCACCCATGGTTGTTATTATATAACTTCGCTGAAGAGTTCTATACTAGGATGAAACGGCCATCCAATGCTTCAAGGTTTCTAATGGAGAAAATTAGTAGTTTGAGTTAAAACAAATTATTCCATTCACTTACTTTAAATAAGTTTTATTAATCTGTAACTTGTAATGATATTGAGACTGAGTATTGTGATGATTATATTTTATAAATTTTTCAAAAAAGGTTATTAGATTAAATTCAGTAAGCCTTAAAGTATGAGGATAAGCCATTAAAGTCTTTAAGTGTAGTTTTTCTGTAATAGTATACATTCCACATCATTATGATGACTGTCAACCAAATACTCGTCTAATCTGATAGAAATGTTTTGATAATTCATGAACAAGAACAGAAAACTTTGCTTCGTAATATCATTTTATGAAATTTCGCTGAAAAGGTGCAGCTAGTTCGAATTTGCATTCTTAATTACGGATTGAAACTTGTTCGTAAAATTAGTGTTCAAGTAATTGAACATTATCACTGACTCATGAAGAAATAGTTTGCAGCTTGATTGATACATTCTTTATAACGTAGTTTCTTTGATTTCATGTCTCATCAGCCTTGAATTAACTTAACAATTCATAGTTAAATAATACAACGTCAACTACTGTGGGCTTATTTTCTGAATTATAGAAATGAAGCAATTTTGATTTTTTGTTACTGACTGACTGCATACACGATTGTACTCTCTCTCTCTCTCTGTCTCTGTTAGTTTAACACTGTATCATTTAATTCTTTCATCTATTTTGTTATCCCTTTTGTAAGTATCTCTTCAGTAAATCTGTGCTATTTTAGTCGAAATCATAGAACTATCAAGTTTTAAAAAAATTAAAACAGTAAAATTCACCATATTTAGAATGATGTATTGTGATCAATGCAAATGTTAAATTCTCTTTTATTTGTGTTTGCGTGTGTGTGTATGTGCACGTACTTCGGTAGTGACTGAATGACTTGGTTACTGTTAGATAATAAATGATTTATTCTTTTGTATCTTTGCTTAAAAAAAAATGGAAAATCGCCTATTCATTCTGTAGTGTGCAATCTACCGAAATGCTATTTCATTTTGATTAGCTCAATAGCAGCCATAGAAAAAGTGGTCAACATTAACGATTATCCAACATGTACACAATAAAATGTATGAAGTAACTAATCTGTTGATTTTTTATATGGAATCAATGATACCATTCAATGATTCGTTAAATGATATTTAAGAGAAGGATTTGACAGAGATAGAAACATGAAAGTGAACTCTTTTCTGTGTTCAACTCATAGAACATGATATTACTAACAATATGATTGTTGGTTACGTTAGATCCCCAGAAATCACTTGGAAAAGGTCCTAATTTTTGTAATTTATTGCTGAAATTTTGAATTTCTGTTTTCGCGCCATGAGACGCTTAGTTGACCTAAAGCTTACATTTCCTGCTCGAAAAATCTTTGACTGTTATTGGTTGATGGATTATTTTAGTACGTTATTTTGTGGCTCTCACAAGGGCGTCTCTATCATTGTATAAATAAGCTTGATTTGTGTGCTTAGTAACTTCATATTTTCTGGGTGCTTGTTGAATACATTCTCTACGTCTTATCAAGACTTCTTGCCTTTGTTAGCGGGACCTGGGACACTTGGATTTGAATAGCTTATCGTATCACTGAATCATTGCTCTTCGTTCCGTTTTTGCCGAGTAAAGTGAACTCGTAATAGCATTCAAGTGTATCAATTGACGAGCATTTGAATGATGTGACGAATAGTTTGGTTTCCAGAGTGTGTAATGTGTATCTTATTCTTTAACTTCAATACTCCTCTTATTTCTGCTCTCTATAAATTTGGTAATGAAAGGTACTGGATAGGCATGTTTGTTTTATAAAACTGCTTTCTATGATAAACGTATATATCAACTATCTATACAGTTAATGAATGATTTTTACAAGTAGCACACTAAAGATCTACGTGAATGTAAACCCATGTGTCTTTGATGATTGATAAGTTTAGTGAATTTAACATTTTATTCAAAATATTATTAGTTCTATCATTCTATAGGCGTTGACGTCATATTTTAAAGATTTTATTTTGTTTGGCAATGATTTACTGCTTGAGTATTTATGAACAATAAAATTTGAATTAGTAAAATTTCATTTTGACCGCTTCGTTTTCAAGGTCAGACCAGAATTACATAGTATGGTATCTTTGAGAAATCATTATTTTTAAGATTTCATGCGATATATGAAAGCGTTTAAACGTCAGTGTTATGACACACACAAAAAATTCAATCAAAATATGTTTTTAATGTATAAGGCTAACATTTGTACTACAAATACATTTGCTCTATGTCTATGTGCAAATCAATCTGAAGTCAAGTTACGTTATAAACCATGATCGAATCACATTAAAAAATCTATCTGAACAATTCAAATTGTTTACTGATTAGATTAGACTTTGAACAACAACAACCAAAACATGACAGTTGAATTTTTATTTGTCATCTTGTCGAGATTTTATCTGTCAAAATTTATTTTGTTTTCGTGTGTTAAATCAAGTGAAATCAACAGATCAGAATTGTACTTTTTGTTTCATTTTCTAAACTACTACTTATTGTGCAGTTTTATTTGGATGAGAATGATTTTTTATTCTACTTGATAAAAATTCCTATTTGGGGAAGACTGACAAAATGCAGAGTCGTCTGACTACCATAAGCAACAATGCAAGCATGTTCGGGATGCGGTTCTCACCCTCGAAATACAAAGTGTTGCTTCAAGATTGACTTGCGTTGGCACTTGAACTAGTGATAGGGAGTGAAGTAGTCGAACGTTAAGACCGCTTCACTTATCTCGGGAGTCTCATCAGTGCTGAATGCCTGGTGACGGACGAAATCTCGATGACAGAAAGCTCGATTGGCTTTTGTCAACTTGCGTCACTTATGGCGTAGGCGAGATATCCGTTTGCTGAGTAAAGGACAAGTGTACTGTGCAGCAGTTCGCTCCGTTCTCCTATATAGGTGAGAAACGTGGCCAGTGAGAGTAGAAGATATTCGTAGATTACTAGTATTCGATTATAGATGTCTTTGGAGCATTGCTTGTGTATCGTGGGGCAACCGCGTAAGCAATGCTGTCGTTATGAAACGTGTACTAGGTAGGGATAGCACATCAATAGATGCAGTATTCAAACTTCATCAGTTGAGGTGGTTAGGATATGTGTTACGAATGCCGGAGCACTGAATGCCTCGACGAGTAATGCTTTGTCGTGTAGATTCAGGTCGGAAGAAATTTTGTGTCGGCCAGACCAAAACATGGCAGAAATCCATGAAATCATTAACAAGTGGACTGAGTCATGTTGGTAGATGTAGGCTACCTGGTTGGGGTCCGCGAGACGAAAGTCACCGATGGTTAGAGATCTTGAATAAGATGGCTCAAAATCGTTTGCAATGGCGTAGGTTCATTCATTCATTGTGTTCTCTCAAATTCTAATCTTTTGGATTGGTCAACACCTCTACCTTTATCTTTCTAACCTTATCTCTCTGAATTATACTTCTTGGATCATATCTTCGTACCCTAATCTGCTCCATTACTGCTAATAATTCTACTACTTCTACTATTATTGGATTTGAATTGACAATTGCTTCTCTGTGCTAATGTGGTATGGTAACCTGAACTGATGTACTTATGTACGAAGTTCTACGTTGTAACTGAATGACAGACTGACTGATTATGTAAATTTTTTTTTGATTCTATGTTATTCGGTTTTTTTTTAAATACGGCTCTCTATTCACGATTTCTTCAATGATATGAAATTTTTCATTTCACTAAGTGTATCTATTCTTACTAACATGTAAACATGTATCATTTTATCTTTCTGCACAGCTAATGAATTTTTATCACCGTCTCATATTCATCGGTGTGTTTATTGAGGAGAAAAAAGTGTTACAAATAATGGATAGATATATGTATATGTAGTTAAATAAATGTTTATAGATGCAGGCAGAATACAATACACAATACACAATAGTTAAAAACAATTTCACACCTGTCCATAAAACGTTATGGGAATAGTTTTTTCTTAGTTTTCTTTTCAATTACTAATTGTAACTAGGCATCTATTTCATTTGCTATTCATGTTATATAATCATAATTTACTCGTTATTCGATATCATGCTACAGTTTGTGTAATAAATAGCCAGTGTAGATATATACATGTGTGTGTGTGTGTGTGTGAATTAGTGAATAACAGGAAAGAGAGGTGATATAACTTGAAGAAAAAATTAGCCCACCAATTATTTCTTTTGTAAAATTACTAAATGCAAACATTATTGTTATCAAATTCAATTGAAAATTACAACCTATGCAAAATTAATGTTTATCATACTATAAAATATAGAATTTTTTCCTGGATATTTTATTTCTATTATTCTAAATGTACGCATATATGTATATGTATAAAATGTACACAGAAATAAAGTTGTCGTTTCTAAATGGAAAAAAGATGATTGTCAAAATACTACTGATGTTATCTCTAAGTTAATTGTTTAATGCATTTACACTTATTATTATGGACTTAATTCATCATCACTAAGTATGCTCAAAGGTAATCTCACTTTGATGATGACAATTGATTTTGTTTGAATAAATCATAACATTCATGATAGTATGTATATTCAATTACACTAATGAATTAAGTTTTATCATTAGTAAGTGTAACTGTAATACTAAAGTTACATGTACTTCATGTGCTAGGTTTTCTTTTTTTGCCTTTGATTATTGAAGAATGTTATCTAGTGCTATTAGATTTTCTCTCACGTCTTTATACTATCTATCTGTATTAAAGAATAGTAATCATGCTCTTGATTATCACAGTATTCTATAATA
>CALYCR020000127.1:0-17053 GCA_944470395.2 Schistosoma turkestanicum | reverse complement strand
TGGCATTTGGGGATTATGAATGAATAGAATGTTAGTGTTAGATGAGCATTAAAAATTTATGGAGGTGTGGTGTGAGCTACTTATAAGCAGTATATGACGTGAGTGTCAACGTAATGTCTGGCAGCAGATGATGGGAGAAGATCAACAAAGGAAGAGTGGCAACACAATATGGAATTTGTATGAAACGCATGAATAGTGAGTGACAATGGATTGATGTTTTGCAACAGGAACAGTCAGTCCAGTTCGATATGATGAAATGATATTTTGCAAATTAACGATTTACGATAATGTTTTCCTATTTCACTGAGTAACTGTAATTTTCGTTAAATACAACTTGGTTGTCCTCACCTATGTTCTTCTTCACTACAGAGGTACTGGAAGATGGTGGGTGGTTTGGTCCTGGGGCGGGGAATCATCCGTTACGATGTGCATCCATGACTAGTGAATGATATTCGCAGGATTTGAATTGGTGTGCTTCCAGGTTTGAAGATCTAAGCATTTTTGCATTGGGTATATGAGTTAATACAATGTTGGATGAGCAGTAGAAACCAAGGAGCATTGAAAGAGGGTCGTTTCGTACTGGGGTAGGGAATCATCAGTTACAATGCGCATCCATGACTTGTGTTAATAGCAGGATTTGAATTGGTGGGTTTCTAGATTTCTAATAGTGGTCTAATAATGTATTTATTTGTGATTTCAAGACAAGACAACAATCTCCATAATTCTGTAATTCAAAAATATATATCATTTGGAATTATATCAAAGACAACCTCAGAAGCAGAAGCAGGGAAAAGTAAGATTCTCTGATACAACACAAATGCGCCAACCAAATAACTATGGATGGAGATACCTTTACATACCTGGAAGGCATCATCGACAACCAAGGTGAATCCGATGCAGATGCAAGGGAGAAAATCGGCAAAGTGACGGCCGCATTTTTACAATTAAACAGCATACTTACTTACTTACTTTCATAATTAGGCACTTACTTACTTACCTACGCCTGTTACTCCCAATGGAGCATAGGCCACCGACCAGTTTCCTCCAACCAACTCTGTCCTATGCTTACCTTTCTAATTCTTTCCAGTTATTGTTCATTCTCCTCATATCTTTCTCTATTTCTCAACGTTCCTTGACCTTCCTCTTTTCTTCTTGCCTTGAGGGTTCCATGTGAGGGCTTGTCTTTTGACGCAGTTAGGTGCGTTTCGTAGTGTGTCCAATCCACTTCCACCACTTATTCCTGATTTCCTTCCCCACTGCAATCTGGTTTGTTCTCTCCAACAGTTAGTTGTTGTTGATGGTATCTGGCCAATGGGTCAACTGGATTATGAAGACGTCAGTATCTGGAGGGAAGCACCGTATCAACTGGACAGTTAGGACACAGCTGGACGATCTGGACTTCGCAGATGATCTGGCTCTTCTATCGCACACGCAACAACAAATGCAAGAGAAGACGACCAGTGTAGCAGAAGCTTCTGCAGCAGCAGGTCTCAACATACATAAAGGGAAAAGCAAAATTCTCCGATGCAACACAACATGCACCAACCAAATCACTCTGCATGGAGATGCCTTGGAGGACGTTAACACCTTTATATATCTGGGCAGCATCATTGACAATCAATGTGGATCCGATGAAGCAGACGTGAGGGCGCGGATTGGCAAAGCAACGGCTGAATTTCTACAGTTGAAAAATATCTGGGACTCCAAACAACTTTCAACCAAAACCGAAATCAGTATTTTCAATACAAATGTCAAAACAGTTCTAATCTATAGAGCGGAAACTTGGAGAACTACGAAAGCCATCATCCAGAAGATACAAGTATTTATGAACAGTTAGCTGTCTACACAAGATATTTCGGATTCGTTGGCCAAACACCATCAACAACAACCTAATGTGGCGGAGAACAAACCAGATTCCAGATGATGAATAAATCAGGAAGAAGCGCTAGAAGTGGATAGGACAAACAACCAAATGCGTCAAAAGACAAGCCCTCACCTGGAATCCCCAACGTCAAAGGAAAAGAGGAAGGCCAATGAACAAACACATTACGCCGAGAAATACAGAAAGATATGAGAGGAATGAATAAAAATTGGACAGAATTGGAAAGGGAAGCCCAGGACATAATAGGTCAGAAAAAATTGGCCTATGCTCCATTGGGGGTAAAAGACGTAAGTAAGTAAGTAATTAAGCAAGCAAACAAATAAGTAATTAAGTAATTAAGGGAAATTACATTCGTATGTAAAAAATAGTCATGTTACAAAAGATACAATCTAAAATATCGTCGTCACATGAGGGAGGATTCATGGGTCTGTGTGTGTGCAAATGTCATACCTTTTCAATTCTGTCACATATATCATCATAATCAATGTTAATTACATAATTTTGAATTTAATTATAATATTTTCATTGACATAAATTATTATTATTATTATTATTATTATTATTATTATTTGACAATTCAAAATTGCCTCCACAAAAAAAGTAAAACCCTTTTTTTCTTGATCAATATTCAAGAAACCAAATGAGACAATCATGTGATAGACAGACATACATGCATATCAATTAGTTGAATGAGAAATTCCAATTAATTTAACTTTAGTTCATAATTTTGAATCTTTTCTTTTTTAAGTCAAACTGAAGGCAGAAGTTACGAATGTACCGTGAATAAATCAATTTTATGTCAAATTTGAATAGTATACAAATTTTATGTGACTCAGTGAAGTTTTGACCGAAGTTGATGGATACGCACCGCTGATGAAGAGACCTATCCCAGAAAGAACCGGCAGTCCAATGCCTCGAAACTGTTGATGGTGGTCTAACTTAGATCAATTGGTGATTTCCACTAGTTTATCGATTTGTTCAGATCAATAGATGAAGTGATGAAACTTCATCGATTGAGGTGGTTGAGACATGTGTTACGAATGCCTAACCACCGACTGGCTCAATGTGCTATGTTTTGTGGTGCGGGAGTAGGTTGGAAGAAAGTTAGGGGCGGCCAAACCAAAACATGGCAGAAATCCATGAAGTCACTGACAAGTTAACTGAGACACTGATGGTTAGAGACCTTGAACGACATGGCTCAAAATCGTTTGCAATGGCGCAAGTGTATCCATTCGCTGTGCTCTCTCAAATCCTAATCTTCTGGATTCGTCAGCACCTCTACCTTTGTCTTTCTAACCTTATCTCACTGAATTATACTTCTTGAATAATAATATCTTCAAACCCTAGTCTTCTTCATTACCATTAATACCTCTACTATCTTTATCACTATGGGATTTGATTTGACATTTGCGTTTCTGTGCTCAAGTGGTGTATGGCAACATGAACTGATGTACATACGTACGAAGTTCTTACGTTGCCACTGATTGACTGACTGATTGACTTATCGATTTGTTGGTAGTTACAGTCATCTTGACTTTGGATCAGATTTGCAGAGGTCTCCGCCCCCCCCCCCCCGTAGGGAAAAAGTATGTGAAGAACTGTTTGCTTCAGAAAAGAAAATTATCGCTTTGAACAATTATTAATATTTTATGAATCTCCTGAAAACCTCACTAGTTCAGTACTTGTTTTCATAAAATAGATCATGGGTACATTAGTTGACTACTTAGTTTATTCAAACTATGTATTTATTTACTTAATATAAGATTACGCTAGGTGAGAATGATGCAATGATTACAAGTATCCAAGAGTCTTTGAAATGATTTACGTTTTCTTTGGAGTTAGTTCAACCTGTGTTACACATTACGATAGTGTTACGGACGAGTGTACTGCGCAGGAGTTCGCTCTGTCCTACTTTATGGCTGTAAAACATGGCCAGTTAGAGGTTATTAGTATTCGATCATAGATGTCTCCGAAGCACTGCTCGTATATCATGGGACATCCGAGTAAGCAATGCTGTCGTTAGGAAATGAGTACTACGTAAGGATGGTAGGTCAGAAGATAAAGTAGTGAGACTTCATCAGTTGAGGTGGTTGGGACATGTGTTACGAATACCCTTCCACCGACTGCCTCGTCGAGCTATGTTTTACGATGTAGGAATAGGTTGGAAGAAAGCTAGGGGTGGCCAAACCAAAACATGGCAGAAATCCATGAAGTCACTGACAAGTGAACTGAGTTATGTTGGTAGGTGTCGACTACCTGGTTGGGGTCCACGAAATGATAATAATCGATGGTTAGAGACTTGGTATGACATGGCTCAAAACCGTCTGCAATGGCGTAGGTGCATTCATTATTTGTAATATCCCAAATCTTGAACTTCTTAATTCCTCATCACCTTCATCTTTTTCTTTTTAAGTTGATTTCACCAGATTCTACCTCTTGAATAATATCGTCGAACCCTAATCTCTCCAATTACAATGGAAACTTTTTCAAAATTCGATCAACCAACAGATGATATCATTTTTGAACATTTGTTTATATAACCTAAACTGTCAGTTACTTAGATAATTTAGGAAACAGTTTCTATAAATCTATTTTAGTTACTCATGAGTAGTATGAACATTTTAAATACATAAACACGAGAAATCATGCAAATAGGCCTTTGTAATTTCACACTCGATGTTAATATGTTAACTGAATTTCGATTCAGTACGTTCAGTTACTGATTCCAGAATAGAAAATCATACGTCTTTTGTCTAGAAGTTATCTATTCTAATTAAACTCGTAATAAAATATCAAAATGTAGTCAATCTGTACAAGATGTTTATTTGTCAAGTAAGAATCAACATGATTCAGTCAGGAATAACAACAACAGAACGATCAAAACCATCGTGAAATTCAATTGGATAGTATATTCTTTGGACAAATAGATGGTTGTTTAAATTCAGCAGTGTACTCGATAACGTGTTGACATATGAAGTAAAACAAGATTCAAATCTCACAGCGAACACAAGGTCTGGAATTAAGATGCATCCAGCTGAGGAGTCCTAAAATAAGACGAAACTTGTATCTTGAATTCCCTTGTTAGCTATATATCATCTGTTTGATACGGAATCATTATGTAAACTTGACACAATAATTACAGTGTAATTATTAACTATTCATCCATCTATTATTACCACAAGCAGGATCCGAACCTTCTCCATAAACCTGGAATGAAAATTATCACGTGCTCACTAGTGACTAGCTTCGTCAGGAAATTCTCGTAGTTTTAATGAGAAGCCGATATCAGTGGAGTTCAACCTTGTCGGATACGAGACACTTACTCACTGAACACAATGGACAAAGTCGGGCAAAATCGCTGACATTATAACACAGTTGGATACCAACTCAATGATCAAAAGATTAAGCGTTGGCGCGTAAAACTGAAGATCTTCGATTCGACTTCCACATACAGGGTCTCAGATATGCACTGCCACCGATAAGTTTGATATTAGGAAGAAATAGACATTCAATGCTTGCGAATGGTGGTCTAACATTGATCGATTCACAAGATCACAAGATCTCAACAATCTCCACAATCCCAATACTGACAAATTCTGATGTATCAGAACGAAGATTGAACAAATGGTAACCTATTCACTGTTACTCTTAGTTTATTACGATTATAACTACTAATTCTCTTTATTTCACAATGTGATATAGTACAGTGTGTTTGTATGCAAACCCATATGTTCTTGAATTAGATAAGATGAGGTTGTTTACGACAGCTTTTCGAATTCTCAAAGCAGATGACATCGAGAGAAAAGCTTGTGCGTAATAAACCTTTCAGGTGCTTAGCTAGAGTTATGAGCTCAGTGTTAAGCGTATAAAATGTACAATTAACACATCATATCGATCAGTGTTTCAGTTCATAATAATCTGATTCATCAAGTATATTGTGCTACATATATACATGATCGTAACCAGATAATATCAGATTCATTCTTTGGTATTACTCTATAACATACAGAATGGAAAATGTTCATCTCATACACCATATATAATAATTAACAAGTACAAAGCAGATGTCGTCATCTGGAGCAAAGCACAGTATCCAATGGACAGCTAGGATGCAGATGGATGATCTGGACATCTCAGATGACCTGGCTCTTCTATCTCACACGCAACAACGAATGCAAGAGAAGACAATCAGCGTAGCAGCAGTCTCAGAAGCACCACGTCTCAACATACATAAACGGAAAAGCAAGATTCTCCTGTGCAACACAACATGCACCAACCGAATCACTCTTGATGGAGATGCCTTGGAGGACGGCAACACTTTTACATATCTTGACAGCATCATCGACAATCAAATTGGATCCGATGCAGATGTGAGGGCGCGGATCGGCAAAGCAAGTACAGCATTTCTACAATTGAAAAATATCTGGAACTCCAAACAACTGTCAATCAACACCGAAATCAGGATTTTCAATACAAATGTCAAGACAGTTCTACTGTATTGGGCGGAAACTTGGAGAACTACCAAAGCCATCATCCAGAAACTAAAAGTATTCATTAACTGTTGTCTACACAAAATACTTCGGATCCGTTGGCCAGACACCATCAACAACAATCTTCTATGGGAGAGAACAAACCAGATTCCAGAGGGAATCAAGAAGAGGCTGTGGAAGTGGATAGGACACACATTACGAAAAGCGCACAACTGCGTCACGAGACAAGCCCTCACATGGAACCCTCAAGGCAAAAGTAAGAGGAAGGCCAAGGAACACATTATGCCGAGAAATAGAGAAAGATATGAGAAGAATGAACAAACATTGGACAGAACTGGAAAGGGAAGCCCAGGACAGACAGAGTTGGTTGGAGAAAACTGGTGGGCGGCCTATGCTCCATTGGGGGTAACAGGCGTAAGTAAGTAAGTAAGTAAGTAAGAACAGAGCAGATATGTAACAATATTCTGTATGATTGTTCCAGTTGTGACAATTCACCTTTCCTTCATTGATTTTAGTCTTGCCGTTAGTTCATTGTTGATTTCATAGATTTTAATTAGAAAGTCCAGTTGATTAATCCAGAATAATAAAAATCGTATGTCTTGAATCTAAAAACTATCAATTCTCCATAAGTGTACGATCCAAATAGAGTTATGGATTGAGGAATAACTGTCTAGGTAGGTTAGAAATGCGCTATTGCGCAGTCTAAAAACCAAAACAAGTGATTTGGGTCAATGACGGTTCTAATATTCATCAGAAATATAAATTTGCATCATTACTTAAACAAATATTTCCACTTAGTTATTCTATCAACAATCGTTCAATTAATCAAATCAACAGCAACAAATAAATGTTATTCTATCCCTCCTGGATAGATCAGATTCGTTAGAAAGGTAATATTTGGTTGCTTTATAACACAGAGTTTTTTCCTATTCTGGAATGGTGCTTCAATTCAAAACCAATCAAAATACACGATTCCAGTCAAACCAAGCAACTCAATCAAAGGAGGCACAAATCAATATGGCTGTCGCCATGACCAAGTATCAGCTTAACACAACATAATAAATACAGTTCAGAAAGTAACATAAAAACTCAAATAAGGCACAAAAGAAATAGAAACTATAATGATAAAATACAAATATTATCATCTCCGAAATGTAATCCAACAGATTAACAAAATATACACCTGAAGGAATCTCAATAAGAACAAATTACAAATGTGTATACATGGAGGAATTTTCACAAACAAAGCCTTCAAAAAAAATGTCTCTTACAATAAACTCGTAATAAAATGTAAATATGGAGGCAATCTACACACAAGATGCGCATTTTTCAAGTAAGAATAAACATAACTCAGCCATAAAATATCAACACCAGAATGAATAAAAACCAGTGAGAAATATAATTCGATTGAATATCCACTGAACAGGTGAACGGTTATTCAAATTCAGCAGTTGACTGAATAATTCGTTGGCATTTGAAGTGAAACGACCCTTTAGATTACTAGATTTGGAATGAAGATACATTCAGCTGACGAGCGTTGAGTGGGACGAAAGCCGCATCTTGAATTCCACTGTTAAGCTATATTCCATCTGTCCTAAATGACATCCTCATGCAATGCCTCCATATAAACTTGAGTTCGCTCACATTTAATTTGATTTCGCCTTTCGAATAACTCATGTAACCAAGCTATTTCTATAGCAACAATTCATATGTACACCACTGGTATTTTTTATTATCTGGTTTGTATGAGCGTATACGACTGAGCATTGCTTACGCCTACGCGCTGACTCATCATTTTCGCTTTAATGTTTATCTCTCTTAATATCCCCATGAACTCACATGATTTGTATCGCTTGTCATTTCACCTTGTCAATCATTCGTCGCTTTGATTCATGTGTGTGCATACCAATTTCGCTTGTCATATGTGTCTTATTTTTGTCTGACTATATGCTGAGGAGTCCCATACCAGGACGAAACGGCCGTCCAGTACTTCCAGGTTTCTAATGGTGGTCTAACATTGATCGGTTCATGGTTTCAAAAATATATATTCTTAGTCATGCTCTATCTCTTTGAGTTGGCTCAAAAGCCTTCTCCAGTCCACGTTGCTTCATTCGTTTTATTCACTGCTTCTCCGCTTCGCTTTGTGGTGTGTCCCAAATAAACGTATTCATCACTACGAATTCATCTTCTGATTTATAAACCGTCAGACGCCATTTAACAACGATTGTCTGAACGAGTTAATTACTGAGCTTAAGAACACGTAGTAAATCGACACACTACACTTATAATTCCGGTCAATGTAAATCCATGTTTCTTTCATACTATTCGGTCTTCCGTTTGTTGATTTTTGTTTTCAGATATTTTCACACTTAAATTCAAATGATATTTATCGAAACCTATTCATTTCATTATTTTACAAACAGCTAATTTCATTGATTTTGTCTATCTTAACACTTTTACATAAAACTTTCTTTTTTTATTACACAAACAGACAGATACAACGCAGAACTTCATACGTAAGTACATCAGTTCAGGTTACCATACCACATCAGCGCAGAGACGCAACTGTCAGTTCTAAATCCAAGAGTGATAGCAATGATAGAAGTATTAGCAGCAATGGGGAAGATTAGGGAAAGAAAATATGATTCGAGAAGTATAATTCAATGAGATAAATTCAGAAGGAGAAAGATAGAGATTAGGAGGAATTCAGAAGGTTAGAATTAGAGAGAACACAAAAAGTGGATGCACTTGCGCCATTGCTAATGATTTTGAGCCATGTAATTCAAGGCATCTAACAATTGGTAGCCTTCGTCTCGCGGACTCCAACCAGGTAACCTACATCTACCAACATGACTCATTCCATTTGTCAGTGATTTCATGGATTTCTGTCATGTTTTGTTTTGGCCGTACCTAGCTTTCTTCCAACCTACCCCTACACTGTAAAACATAGCTCGCGGCGGCAGTCGCTGGCTAGCCATACGTAACGCATGTTCTAACAACCTCAACTGATCAAGTTTCACTACTTCATCTATTGATTCTGTTCCTACCTAGAACTCGTTTCCTAACGACAGTATTCCTAATACGGTTGCCCCATGATACACGAGCAATGCTTCGGAGACATCGATGATCGAAGACTAGTAACGTTCGGAAGTCCTCTACTCTTAACGGCCATGTCTCACATCCGTACAGTACACAAAGATTTTCAATTACCTACTGTGTTAGGAGGATATTCACCAAATATCCCAAGAGGATTTTTTTTCTAAGTCTAATTCTATTGGTAAATTCCTATTGGTTATTCTAACTGTCAATGTCTCATATTTCAATGTTGTTTCCTATTCGACCTAACTGTATAAATATGCATTGTCTGTAGCGTTTTATGATCCTTAGTCTGTGATCTTTATCCTCTTCTGGACTCGGACCTCGTACTTAATGGATGCTAGTAGAATACATGTTCTACTTCATATCAAGACTTCTTCTATTTAGGGGAGTTTTGGGACAATCGGATTAGACTAGCCTGTCGTATAGCCTGATTATCGATCCTCGCTCTCGCTTACCGACTAAGGTGAACTCGTAATAATTCAAACATATCCAATGACGTGGTCACGCGCATACGTAAAATACTGAAAGATTGTTTTTTAGATGACCAAACGCTGAATTCCTTATCTTTGGAAGTCATCAAATATTTAACTTTGAATACAAGGAAGGAGCCATGGAAAAATCTGTACATCCCGAGTGCATTTATCTCTACAGAAAACAAGGGTAGCCGTAGAACTGTATGGAACCATGAAATTCTAACTTCTAGGAATACACTTAAATTTTCAACAGACCTGATAACTATACAATTAAGCTAACAAAGGTATCATCAACTCGTGGTTTCAATTTATTGAGGATGTTAAATCACTAGAAGTCGCTTGATGAATGTCTTTATTTTGGATTTTATTCATGGGCCGATCAGTTGACTTTGAGATCACATATCCCACAACAAAAATCCCTGGCCGTGATTGGTTGCTGTGTTATTTTAGTGTGCTATTTTTGTGACTGCCCCAAGGACGTTTCTACGATGTATAAATAAACGCGATTTGTGTGCTTGAGATAATTGTACTTGCTGGATGTTTGTCGAATACACTTTCTACGCTATTTCAAGACTTGTTCGTTAGTCAACGGATCTGAGTAGCCTACCCAGACAAAGGTTCATTGTCTCGTTCTCATTCATCGACTAAAGTGAATCCATAATAGTTTCAAGCATAGCAAGTGATGAGCTTCACACGATTGACTGACATATTTTCAGCAGTCTACTTCTAAAAACATTTCAAAAGAATTAACGAAAACTCCTAAAACTTGTTTGAATTGTCAAACCTAATTCCTAGGATTAGTGATCAGACTGTTGACTAATTTATTTGGCAGTTTTATTCACTTGTATGAACTATGCTTTACGAATTTTCAATCATCATACATCATTTGTAAACTAACTTGTGACTGTTACAATCGACCACCTAGTACGAATTCTTTGTTTAACACACTGAGCTACTTATTAATAACAAGTAGTATAATTCGTAAGAATGTAAATGCAATCCGCATTTAATTATTCTGTTAGCCAGTAACCTATCCACAGTTTTGTAAAAAATCTTTATATCAGAAACCTTGTTAGTTATCGAATTCTCTATAACAACATTTTATTTCATCATAATAAGACAAGTGAATTACAATGGAACACCTGTGGAGTTCAACCCTGTGGGGTGTGAAGCAGTTCCAAACAAAGACAATGGATGAGGTTGCGAAAGATCGTAGATTTTCTGAAGCATAATACCGTAGGTCCTGTGTTCGAATCCTGCGGGGTGCAGGAGTCGTGGATGCGCACTGCCACTGACGAGTCCCATACCAGGACGAAACGGCCGTCCAGTGCTTTCAGGTTCTAACGGTAGTCTAACATTGGTCGATTCAAAAATGTGTAACTTAACAATCTTCACAACTCCGTAATGCAAATTAAATTTATGTCCACATATTGATATAAGAGAAGAAATGTCATGATGTTTGACTGAGAATTGATATTCACATAAACAAAACTAAGGCTGACATCCATTTTATTCGTAATTTTTTCAATATAGCAGAGATGTGAAGATGATTGGCTTTCATTGGAATTATAAATTGATCAATTTTTTGACCGATACTGTCAAAAACTGACAACCAATCACGATCAAGATTTCCTCAAGAGGACAAGTGACAAGTCATTCCCCATATGTATTTGCAGAAATTCGATTACATCACTTCTCAACTGCTCCTGCTGATGCTGTTGTTGTTAATGTAGATGTCGTTCAGACAAAGAACAATAATGAAAGCTTCACAACTCTATTGACCACTGTTAGTGGGACATAGATGGAATTAAAGCATGACTACGTTGCTGCGCGCTGACTGGCTGATTTCCTATCCAATCAGCGCCTGATCGAATCTTGGAGAACAGGATGGAGAATTCTCGTACTGATAGTTGCGTGCTGATTGGTTAAATCTAATCCAGCCGATCACGTGAATTTCTATCCAGAAGCTTTCTCATGTTAATGCTATAAATAGACTAGCGTTGTATTTATTTTTGCCTTCGCCTTCACTTCCGGCTGCTTATTATTCCTTGCTATTTTGGAATATAATCTTTTCCTGTTCAACCGTGTTTTGATTTTTGAGAACTTGTCCAGTGTTTTGTGTCAGAGAATATTTAGCAATAAGATTTAGCCGGGAATTATCTAAGTAAGCGTTACAAAAACCACATACAGTGAGCTCACATAGATCGGAACCTCTACCCATAGTAGTAACCCTGGGAATCATATAACCAGACAGACAGACAGATAGAACACAGAACTTCGTACATAAGTACATCAGTTCAGGTTGCCATACCGCATCAACACAGAGACGCAACTGTCAGCTCAAATGCAATAGTGATAGCGATAGTAGAATTATTAGCAGTAATGGAGAAGATTAGGGTTCGAAGATATGATTCGAGAAGTATAATTCAATGAGAAAAATTTAAAAATCATATAACCTCTCTGGTACTTTCAAAAGATCTGGGGGAAAAATTATGTAATGATAAAAAGATGTATTTTGCTTTGGAAGTCAGTCAGATGCAACGTAGAACTTCGTACGTAAGTACATCAGTTCATGTCGCCATACCACATTATTAGCACAGACATATAATTGTCAATTCAAATCCAATAGTAGTAGAGGTAGTAAAAATATTAGAAGTAATCGGAGAGGTTAGGATTAGAAGATATTATTCAAGAAGTATGTTTACAAAGTTGAAGAATCCAGAAGATTAGGATTTGAGAGAACATAAAGAATAAATTCACCTACGTCATTGCGAACAATTTTGAGCCATGTCATTCAAGGTCTCTAACCATCGATTATTATCATCTCGTGGACCCCAACCAGGTAGTCGACAATTACCGACATGGCTAAGTCCACTCGTCAATGACTTCATGGATTTCTGTCATGTTTTGGTTTGGTCGCCCCTAGCTTTCTTCCAACCTATTCCTACACTACAAAACAAAGCTCGACGAGGCAGTCGGTGGTTAGGCATACGTAACACATGTCCCAACCACCTCAACTGATGAAGTTTCACTACTTCATCTATTGATTTGCCGTCCCTACCTAGAACTCGTTTCCTAACGACAGCATTGCTTATACGGTGGTCCCATGATACACGAGCATTGTTTCGGAGACATCGAGGATCAAAGACTAGTAACCTACGGAAATCCTCTACTCTTAACGGCCAAGTCTCGCATCCGTACAGTACACAAAGATTTTCAATTACCTACTGTGTTAGGATATTCACCAAATAACCTAAGAGGATTATTTTTGTAAGTCTAATTCCATTGGTCAATTCCTATTGGTCGTTCTAACTGTCAGTGTCACATACTTCAGTGTTGTTTCCTATTCGATCTAATTGTATAAATATGCATCATCTATAACGTTTTATGATCTGGATCTTTAGCCTCTTCTAGATTCGGACCTCGTACTTTCTGGATGTTTGTAGAATACACGTTCTACTTCATATCAGGTCTTCTTCTGCTCGATGGGGGGGGGGTTGGAACGCTCGAATTAGAGTAGCCTGTCGTGTCACTGGATCATCGATCCTCGTTCTCGTTTACTGACTAAGGGGAACTCGTAATAGTCCAAGCATATCAAATGACGTGAGCACGCCCATGCGTAACATACTTAAGGATTATTCTTAGATGACTAAACACCGAAATCCTTATTTTCGGAAGTTTTCAAATATTTAACTATGAACAGAAGGAAGGAACCATGAACAAACATGTGCATCCCGAGTGCATTTATCTCTACAGAAAACAAGGATAGCTGTAGAACTGTATGGAACCATGAAATTCTAATTTCTGTGAATACACTAACTAAGATTGGCAATAGACTTGATAACTTTGCAATCAAAGTAAGAAAGGTATAATCAGCTCGTAGCTTCAATGGATTGACATATTTTCAGCACAGTCTATTACTTCTAAAAACATTTCAGTAGAATTAACGAAAACTCCTAAAACTTGTTTGAATTGTCAAACATAATTCTCGAAATCAGTGGTCAGACTGTTGATTAATTTATCTGGCAATTTTATTCACTTGTATGAACTACGCTTTACGAATTTTTAATCATCATACATCATTTGTAAACTAACTTGTGACTGTTACAATCGACCACCCAGTACGAATTATTTGTTTAACACACTGAGCTACTTATTAATAACAAGTAGTATGATTCGTAAGAAGGTAAATGAAATCCGGAGGTAATTATTCTGTTAGCCAGTAACCTATCCACAGTTTTGTAAAAAATCTTTATATCAGAAACCTTGTTAGTTATCGAATTCTCTATAACAACATTTTATTTCATCATAATAAGACAAGTGAATTACAATGGAACACCTGTGGAGTTCAACCCTGTGGGGTGTGAAGCAGTTCCAAACAAAGACAATGGATGAGGTTGCGAAAGATCGTAGATTTTCTGAAGCATAATACCGTAGGTCCTGTGTTCGAATCCTGCGGGGTGCAGGAGTCGTGGATGCGCACTGCCACTGACGAGTCCCATACCAGGACGAAACGGCCGTCCAGTGCTTTCAGGTTCTAACGGTAGTCTAACATTGGTCGATTCAAAAATGTGTAACTTAACAATCTTCACAACTCCGTAATGCAAATTAAATTTATGTCCACATATTGATATAAGAGAAGAAATGTCATGATGTTTGACTGAGAATTGATATTCACATAAACAAAACTAAGGCTGACATCCATTTTATTCGTAATTTTTTCAATATAGCAGAGATGTGAAGATGATTGGCTTTCATTGGAATTATAAATTGATCAATTTTTTGACCGATACTGTCAAAAACTGACAACCAATCACGATCAAGATTTCCTCAAGAGGACAAGTGACAAGTCATTCCCCATATGTATTTGCAGAAATTCGATTACATCACTTCTCAACTGCTCCTGCTGATGCTGTTGTTGTTAATGTAGATGTCGTTCAGACAAAGAACAATAATGAAAGCTTCACAACTCTATTGACCACTGTTAGTGGGACATAGATGGAATTAAAGCATGACTACGTTGCTGCGCGCTGACTGGCTGATTTCCTATCCAATCAGCGCCTGATCGAATCTTGGAGAACAGGATGGAGAATTCTCGTACTGATAGTTGCGTGCTGATTGGTTAAATCTAATCCAGTCGATCACGTGAATTTTCTTCTAGAAGCTTTCTCATGTAAATGCTATAAATAGACTAGCGTTGTATTTATTTTTGCCTTCGCCTTCACTTCCGGCTTATTATTCCTTGCTATTTTGGAATATAATCTTTTCCTGTTCAACCGTGTTTTGATTTTTGAGAACTTGTCCAGTGTTTTGTGTCAGAGAATATTTAGCAATAAGATTTAGCCGGGAATTATCTAAGTAAGCGTTACAAAAACCACATACAGTGAGCTCACATAGATCGGAACCTCTACCCATAATAGTAACCCTGGGAATCATATAACCAGACAGACAGACAGATACAACACAGAACTTCGTACATATGTATATCAGTTCAGGTTGCCATACCAAAACAACATCAGAACAGAGACGTAACTGTCAATTCTCAAATTCAATAGTGATAGCGATAGTAGAATTATTAGCACAGCAATGGAGAGGATTAGGGAGCGAAGATATGATTCGAGAAGTATAATTCAGTGCGAAAAATTTAAAAATCATATAACCTCTCTGGTACTTTCAAAAGATCTGGGGGAAAAATTATGTAATGATAAAAAAAAATGTATTTTGCTTTGAAAGTCAGTCCGATGCAACGTAGAACTTCGTGCGTAAGTACACATCAGTTCATGTTGCCATACCACATCAACACAGAGATGTAATTGTCAATTCAAATCCAATAGTAGTAGAGGTAGTAAAGGTATTAGAAGTAATCGGAGAGGTTAGGATTAGAAGATATTATTCAAGAAGTATGTGATTCAGTGAGAAAAGTTTACAAAGTTGAAGAATCCAGAAGATTAGGATTTGAGAGAACACAAAGAATAAATGCACTGTCGCCATTGCGAACGATTTTGAGCCATGTCATTCAAAGTCTCTAGCCATCGATTATTATCATCTCGCGGACCCCAAACAGGTAGTCGACAATTACCGACATGACTAAGTCCACTCGTCAATGACTTCATAGATTGCTGCCATGTTTTGATTTGGCCGCCCCTAACTTTCTACCAACCTATTCCTACACTACAAAACAAAGCTCGACGAGGCAGTCGGTGGTTAGACATACGCAACACATGTCCCAACCACCTCAACTGATGAAGTTTCTATTGATCTGCCATTCTTACCTAGCACCCGTTTTTTAATAACAGCGTTGGTTGTCCCAGGATATACGAGCAATGCTTCGGAGACATCGATGATCGAAAACCAGTAACCTCCGAAAGTTCTCTACTCTCACTGGCCATGTTTGACGGTCATAAAGTAAGACGGAGCGAACCACTGCGCAGTACACTCGTCCTTTAGTCAGCAAACGGATATCTCGACTACGCCATAAGTGATGCAGGTTGGCAAAAGCCAATCGAGCCTTCGAGATTTGTGTTGAGATTTCGTCAGTCACCAGGCATTTGCTTTGAAAATGAACAACTGGACAAATACACACGAACAGAATGAGAAGAAGGAGTCCACCCGACCCGACCCGCCTCACTTCATACACATGCTCACGCACGCACACACATACACTTATACCCATAAGAAGTTGAAAAAAATAAATTTGAATAATATCAAAGCATATATCATTATTATTATTGTAATTATGGTCGTCATATAAATGAATAAACAAGAGCGGACAACAATGTCATAAACTAGGTATGAAAGATAACAACTCATGAAGGCATTCATTGATTGTGATAGATTTACATAGTGAATAAGTATTTCCAGTTTTTAAATGAATAAATAACATTGTTGTTCTTGTACATATATACGGATGAGGTGTTTGTTTGTTTGTTTGTTCGTGATTTTGCGACAGTACACTCACACACACACAAACACGCACGCACTCACGTACACAAACAGAATAAGCAGAAGAACGGACGAACAAACGAACGAACACTGTCGGAGCAAGCGAGAGAGACACAGTTCGCATTTAAGCATGACTTCTTGTGGTCGGTGTCGTAGCCGTGGTTTCA
>CALYCR020000126.1:0-17082 GCA_944470395.2 Schistosoma turkestanicum | reverse complement strand
TGACTGTTTGTCTTTGTCATTGACATGAGCAAGAGTCAAAAGTGTTTGTTAATGATGATGTATATTGGTAGAAAGATTTAAAAAAATTAAATCATACAACACTTGGTGAACGGATTGATCAAGATCTTCTGATGACAAAACGGTAATGTACATAGGTAGTAATAGTCCTTAAGTTTAGTCTTAGGACTGAACCATTTGGAAGAAAGTTGTTTGGCGTGGTCAAACCAAAACATGGGACAAATCCATGAAATCATTGACAAGTGGACTGAGTCATGTTGATAAGTGTAGACTACCTGATCGGGATCCACGAGATGATGATAGTAATCGATAGTTACTTACTTACTTACTTACTTACGTACGCCTGTTACCCCCAATGGAGCATAGGCCGCCGATCAGTATACTCTACCGTACTCTGTCCTAGGCTTCCCTTTCCAATTCTGTTCAATTATTGTTCATTCTTCGCACAGTTTTCTCTATTTCTCATCGTAATGTATTCTATGGCCTTCCTCTTTTAATTTGACCTTGAGGATTCTATGTAAGGGCTTGTCTCGTGACGCAGTTAGGTGCTTTTCGTAGTGTGTGTCCTATCCACTTCCACCGCTTCTTCCTGATTTCCTCCTCCACTGGAATCTGGTTTGTTCTCTCCCACAGTACGTTGTTGCTGATGGTGTCTGGCCAACGAATACGAAGTATTTTGCGTAGACAACTGTTAATAAACACCTGTATCTTCTGGATGATGCCTTTCGTAATTCTCCATGTTTCCGCTCCATACAGTAGAACTGTCTTCACATTTGTATTGGAAAATGTGTCTTTGGTTTTGATTGCAAGTTGTTTGGAGTTCCAGATATTTTTCAGCTGCAGAAACGCAGCCCTTGCTTTGCCAATCCGCGTCCTCACATCTGCTTCGGATCCACCTAGATTGTGGATGATGCTGCTCAGATATGTGAAGGTGTTTACGTCCTCCAAGTCATCTCCATCAAGAGTGATTTGTTTGGTGCATGTTGTGTTGCATCGGAGAATTTTGCTTTTTCCTTAATGTATGTTGAGACCTACTGCTGCTACACTGTTCGTCTTCTCTTGCAATTGTTGTTGGGTGTGCGATAGAAGAGCCAGGTCATCTACGAAGTCCAGATCGTCCAGCTGCGTCCTACCTTTTAGCTGACTGAGTGATGTCAACTCATATAATTTGGAAATGGTAAAGAAACTTTGTAGATAAGGTGTGTGATTACGGTGATGTTTCGTTCCCCGAGCCGGATGTTTTGGTTGTGGGACTTTCATTGTTCTACGTCTGAACAACATCATTAGCACGAACTTCAGATGGAAGTGAAGCATTCGAATTTCTCCACGCGTTTGACCTGTACCTTGTTCTGCTAACCTCAATCTTGATTGGTTGCTGTTGACTTTTGACCTGTCGTTGTTTGCAACTTTGTTTTGATTGTATCCCACTTTTTTGATCTGTTTCTTGATCCTATGTCACCTACGATTTTTCTAATCGGTTGATGAATTGAGTCAATGTCGATGTGTTTGTTAATTGCTGATTGACTTGCGAGTGCCAAGCTTCTAAAAATTCTCTAATGTTCTTTGTCCTCCCCCTATCCAGTATTTCCACATAGTTCCAATAGAATGTATGTCCATAATTGTCGATGTGTATTGATATAAGTGAAGCGTTGTCATGGCGTTTGACTGCTAATTGGTGTTCACTTAGACGAAGCTGAAGAGGTCGTCCACTTTGTCCTATGCAGTGTTTTTCACAGTCTGAGCAGTTGTTTATTTTGTAGATGATATTTGGTTTTTCTTCCTTTGTCATTTTGTCCTTTGGTCTACATAGGATTGATTGAAGTGATTCTATTGGTTTGTGTGCCACACCTATTCCAAATGGTTTCAGTAGTCGTGCCGTATGCTCCGATATGTCTTTTATGTATGGTAGGATGATCCGTTTATTGATTCCTGTACTAGATTTCGCTCCTGTCGATGATTTCGGTTGATGTTTTTTGATGAAGCTGCTTGCATAGCCGTTCTTTTGGAAGATAGTAGTCATCAGATACTTTTCCTCGTTTTTTATTGCTTCGTATATGCTGCAGTATGTCTTCGCTCTCTTGAACAAAGTTTGTGTGCAGTTGATTTGGTGAGTTCTTCGGTTGTTGCTATCGTAGTTGAAAATTACGTCTGTGTCGGCTGGCTTCCGAAATACTTGAGTTTCTAGTTTTCCTATGTTAGTTCTAGATCATGATGAATGTGTCGTCTGCATAGCGAACCCACATTTTTGGCTTGATCACCACTAACTGGTAAAACCGTTGCTCCTAGTCTCGCTCTGCATTCCAATTTCCGTAAGAAACTAGGCGTTCATCATGAGACATCATAATTCTTCTCTAAATGATGACCTTCTAAACTCCCAGAGCGTTTTTTTTGGCAAGTTAATTTTTTCCCGGAATAGGGTCGCCAACCTCATTCCTAACCCTCCTACTTTATTCCACGCTTGGAACCAGCAGTGGTGTAGTGAACGAGAACACAGGTGAGGGCAACCGAATTGCATTTAACGAAAATTACAGAGTTACTCAGTAAAATCAGAAAAACCATATCGTAAATCGTCGTTAATTTGCAAAATATCAGTTCATCATCCATCGAACTGGACTGTTCCTGTTGCAAACAACATCAATCCATTGTCACTACTATTCATGCGTTTGTTTCATAAAAATTCCATTGTGTTCCCCCCACTCTTCCTTTCTTGCTTGATCTTCCACCCCCATCTTCTGCTGCCAGACATTACGTTGACACTCACGTCATAGACTACTTATAATAAGTAGCTCGCACCACAGTAGTAGCTCCGAACGGTTTACAGGCAAAGTTATAACTGTATAATAAATTTATATATATTGATTCTGTTGATGATTACCATGTGTATAATATTTTGTTTTCTCTGTTCTCTGTCAACATATCATCACTTCATCACAATTAATCAACTAGGTTCGACAAGCTGGAGGTGGTAGTGGTGGTGGTGAATCAGGATTAATTTCTAAAGCATTAGGTTATATGTTTGGTTGGTCATGAAATGAAAACCTACTTCTATATATATATGTTCAATCAATCGATCGATCAATTGATCGATCGATTTGTTTCAATGTAAATTTTCATTTTCTCTGTGTGTGTGCGTGTGCATTAAGATATCAAGTAAACTCATTTTTTTATTATTGTCGTCCTCCTCATCATTATCATGTGAATGACAATTATTTCCCTGTCCCTACCCCGTTGTTTGGTGCTCCCTTCTTCTTCTTTTTCTATTTCTAACTGACAAATCATGAAAGTGTGTGTTTAAATCATTGTTCTTTGTATGTCATGTCTCCCTGTTTTTTTTTATATATATGTAACAACACTTTCTTAGTTTTTTTTTTATGCATTTTTTTATTATTATAAAAAGAGACTTCTTTTTCTATGAAAGTACAGAAATAAATCAATATATTTTGGTAATAATTATTTGGTTGAGTTTTTAATTGATTCAAAAGTAAAGGACGGAGGTGTATTGTGCAACAGTTCGTTTCGTTCTATTATATGGTTGTGAAATATGGTCGTTAAGAGTAGAAGATGTTTGTAGGTTCTCTACTACTAGTATTCGATCATAGATGTTTAAGAAGCATTGCTTGTATATTGTGGGACAATCGAGTAAGCAATGCTGTTGTTAGGAAATGAGTATTAGATAAGGATGGCAGATCAATAGATGAAGTAGTGGGAATTCATCATTTGAGGTGGTTGGGACATGTGTTGCGTATGCCCAAACACCGACTGCTTCGACGAGCTTTGTTTTGTAGTGTAAGAGTAGGTTGAAAGAAAGTTAGGGGCGGCCACACCAAAATATGGCAGAAATCCATGAATTCATTGACGAGTGGACTGAGCCATGTTGGTAGTTGTCGACTACCTGGTTGGGGTCCGCGAGATGATAATAATCGATGGTTAGAGACCTTGAATGACATGGCTCAAAATCGTTCTCAATGGCGCAGGTGCATTTATTCTCTGTGTTCTCTCAAATGCTACTCTTCTGGATTCTTCAACCCCTCTAGTTTCGACTCTCTAAACTTTTCTCACTGAATCATACTTCTTGAATAATATCTTCTAATCCTAACCTCTTCGATTACTTCTAATTCCCTTATTACCTCTTCTACTATTGGATTTGAATTGACGATTACTTCTCTGTGCTGATGTGGTATGGCAACATGAACTGATGCACTTATGACTGACTGACTGGTTGAGTTTTTAATTTATTCAAAATAAAATAATTTAATGGTTGCGAATGGGATGATGTATTATAGACGGTAATTAGGGTATTCAATTAAAATGTCTGAACAGAGAAATGAGAAGACATATTTTGTGAGATAGTAGTAGTACCATTTCGTGCTTTCTCGTCAGTCACATACAACAAGCAACATGTTATTTGCGTGTAAATACAATTTTGAAGATAAGGTCAAAATGTTTTCTGATTTAGCATGACATTCACTCACTAGAACCATGGTAAGTAAACAAAGGTCAACATACAGTTGTTTTTGAACACATAAAGTTGGACTTTTTCGACCAATCAAGATAACTTCGAGTAGTTTCAGTGTGTCTGTGGGTTTTGATGACATGTCACAACTCTAGAGGCTGATTTTGGGTCAATTTGATGACTACTCATCATTAGATGTTTTGCAATGGACGAGGTCGGGTTTCTTGATCGATTTTGAGATGACGGGCTAGGTGGTGGATGAATCATGGATTTGATTAACCATTTTGGAATATGTTCCCCTATCCTGTCTTCCAATCGGCGATCTGTCCTACCTAAGTAACTTTCTCCGCAGTTACATGTGAATTGGTAAATACAGTGGGATTTGGACTGAATCGGTCTTGGAGACTTGATTGGGGTAACTGAGATCGATTGGGTTGTTGTGATCAGGGTCAGATTAGCTGCATGGAAGGTCTTTTTTATTACAGCTGCAGTCTGTTTGGTTGTAATTTTCATGCAATGATCACCCTTGAAAGGTAACTGTAGGTACACTGGTTTCTTGAGCACATCAGTTGCTATCAGCTTTGTCATAGTTGTGTTCTGATGACCAATAAACGTTTCGGGATATCCGTTTGATTTAAGTGCGTCAGTAATAAGCTTGAATTCGTCGTTCAATGTATCAGCAGTGCAGATTCTACTTGCTCGAGCGAATAAACTTTTGACAACAGAACGTTTATATTGTATGGTGCAGAAACTAGTGAAGTGGACGTCCTGTCCCGTCCAGGTGGGTTTGCGGTGTACTTTTCGTCTGATTGATCCGTCTGGACGGCGATGGAGCAGGATATCGAGGAAAGCTAGTTCATTATTCTTTTCTTCCTCATAAGTAACTTTCAGATTCGGGTGAATCGCATTAAATAAATCATTGACTTCATTAATGTCTGTAGAATGTGGTAATATGACAAGAATATCGTCGACATATCGTTTGTAAAGTGTAATACCATCGATAAAGTGACTCACTTGTCTTTCTATTATTCCAATGAATATGTTTGCTAAAACAGGTCCGAGGGGGCTTCCCATAGCCACTCCATCGATTTGCGTATATGCTTTACCTTGGTAATAGAATTTTATATTCTTTGTGGACAGCAAAATTAGATCTCGAAGATAGGTAGTAGTAATGGGTATTCTTATGTTGTGTGAAGTTATGAAATCACAAATAAATTCCACAGTTTCTTCGAGAGGTACATTTGTGAATAAAGAGTTTACATCGAAAGAACACATCCGACTATTAGAAATATTCAAGTTTTCCGAGTTTGGGAGAAGTTCAAAGGAATCAATGAGAGTATATACGCTCCCAGGTCACTAAGGCCAACACAAATTCGATTTCCTCTTCAAATTCCTCAAGAAACAACCATGATGTGGGCAACCGGGATGTGACATCCGCCCTCATACTCATAACACCACGCGAGACCCACTTGGTCACAAGTCAAATCTTTCCTACACCACTCACTAGACGAAAAAGACAAGTCTCTCACAACATCTCTTAGTGTCTCCTAAAATGCGAACAGCTACTACGACTATTGTTGACATACTACTTACTTATAATCTTGAGAAACATAGCTCAATATATTCAAAAGTTTTGCAATCAGTATTTGAATATTTCAATGATTGAGAACAGATCAGATATTCATTTGATGAGGCACGTATGCTCAAGAATCTAAATTATAGATCAAATATTTTCAAGTTTCATCGAAATCATGAATCGATCATTGTTAGAGAACTACTATAAACATAGAATCGCTTTTTATATATAGTACGGGACTCCGGCAGTGCACATCCACGACACCCGCTACTCCCAAGATTCAAACCAATGACATTCGGTTTCGCGCGCGGACATTACACCTCCAAACCACTAAGCCACCTGATGTCCAACGGCATTAATGTCTAAGGATTTTACGCAATCTCATCAGTTATCTTCTGTAGTTACTGCCTACACCTGACAGCGTTGAACTGCACTGGTCATCAGTTCATTATGTCAATCAACAAAAATCTCTCTATGGTGGAGAAAACTTGTAGCTCAGGTGGATGATTGTGGTGGTGTTTTGTTCTCTGAGCTGGTTGTTTTGGTTTGGGGAGCTTTCATTGTTCTTCTGAAGTTTGTACTGATGGTGTTGTTCAGTAGAAGAACAATGAAAGCTCCACAACCAAAACAACCAGCTCAGAGAACAAAACACCACCACAAAAGTCTCTCTAACTCTCTAATAAATAACATATAAGCTCATTATTTTCTAGCTTCATTTTATCGTATAACTCCTCACAGAATTCATTATTACCGCTAAAAAAACTATTCAACGTTCAATTTTATTAACCAATTTATTTGTGATCACAATTACTAATATTCTAAAATTGTTACCTTGACCTTGTTTATTAAGTTGGCAATAATTAAAATCAAATTATAAACCTATTAAGCTAACTAACTAATTCTTTGAATGCCTAATTGATTTAATTAAACCTTATTCATTCATTCATTGACTGACTAGTTTGAAAAATGCTACTCAAAAAGCCATTTTTACAAATTATCATGAGTTTCATTTGTAATTGCCAGTACAAATAAAAGTATTTTTTGCTATAATAATAAAGGTTAATTAAATCTAACTACTAATTATCTAATTGAATGGTGAATGCTACTACTAATAAGATAGTATTTAAGTAGTATGTAGCTTAATGTCATCATCAAGAACTTGATACTGTTATGCCTGGACGTAAACACGTCAACTTGAGATATACTTGAACTATGACGAGTTTACCTTAGTCCGAAAAACGATAGCGAGGATTGAGGATCCGGTGACACGACTTTGCCACTCAAATCTGATTATTCCAACCCTCATATTGAGTAAAAATAAGAAGACTTGAATGTGAAGAAGAATCTGTATTCTACAAGAATCCAGAAAGGTCCGAATCCAGAATAGAATCAGGATCTCGAACTAGGGATCCGTGACCGAGTCCTGGTCGTGGTCATAAAACGTTACAGATAATGCGTATTTATACATTTTGGTTGAATAGGAAGCCGCATCGAATTCTGTGACATTGACAGTTAAGCCGACTGACAGGAATAGGCCAACAGTTCTCTTAGGATATTGGATGAATATCATAACAAATACCAGAAAAATTGTTGGGATAGCCAGTCAAGAAGAAAGCCCCTCATATTGTGGATTGATGAACTATTTGATTAATGTTCATGATAAACTATTTCATTAATGATGAACTATATGTTTATTGTTCATGATGAACTATTCGATTAATGTTCAAAATATTTAAACGACATTTATCTAATTGTATAAATACGCATGTTTGATTGTACATTTTTGATTCTGACAATAAGCGTTCTCCAACGTCTTCCGTCTTCTTGTTTTTGAACGGAGGGGTCTAACGTTCGGTGTGTCATTAGTACAGTAGTTTGGCGTTACATCAAGTACAAAACATAAAAAAAATAAGTGTCTGGAAATCACGAAACATGTTACGATCTGTTAGTTTATTTTGAATATTAGAAAACATGTAGGAGAAGATAGTGATATGCTTTAAACGATTACGAGTTCATCTTAGTCGGTAAACGATAGGGAAGACAATTGATCCAGTGACACGTTGAGCTACTCTAATCCGAACGTCCCAATACCTCACTAAGTTGAAAGGAATAAGTCTTGACAAGACGTAGAAAGTGTGTTCTACAAACAAGAAAATCGAGGTTGACAAGCACACAGATTGAGTTTATTTATACATCATAGAAACGCTTCTAGGTAAGGATGGAAAATCAATTGATGAAGTAGTGAAACTTCATCAGTTAAGGTGGTCGGGACATGTGTTACGAATGCCCAACCACCGACTACCTCGTTGACTTCGTGGTGAAGGAGTAGGTTGGAAGAAAGCTAAGAGTGGCCAAACAAAAATATGGCATAAATCCATGAAGTCACTGATAAGTGGACTGAGTCATGTTGGTAGATGTAGGCTACGTGGTTGGGGTCCACGAGACGAAAGTCACCAATGGTTAGAGACCTTGAATGACATGGCTCAGAATCGTTTGCAATGGCGCAGGTGCATCCACTCTTTGTGTGCTTTTTAATTCTAACCTTCTCAATTCCTCATAATCTCTATTTTTCTGCTTCTAAATTTATTTCACTGAATTATACTTTTCGAATCATATCTTTGCTTCCTACTCTGCTCCATTGCTGCTAATTATTCTACTATTGATATCACTCTTGGATTTGAACTGACAGTTACTTCTGTGTGCTGATGTGGTATGGCAACCTGAACTGATGTACTTACGTAAGAAGTTCTGAGTTGTGTCTGTCTTTCTGTCTGTCATAGAAACACCCTTGGGAGAGCCACAAAAATAGGGCTCTAAAATACTTCAACAACCAATAACAGTCAAGGATTTTGTGGGTGGTAAACACAATCTCAAGGTCAGCTGACCAGCCCATGCTCAAAAACATAAAATCCAAAATTATGACCTTTTTCTAGTTGAGTTCTGGGAATCTAACTTCTCTAACACAGACAAACAATCACCTGCTTAGATTTGAAACAGATTATTGAAGACTATTTGACCATCTTTCGTAAATATATATTTCATCTGGTCTTCAGTTCTACACTGAACACTGAATCCTATTTTTATGAGATTATCAAGAGTTTGTATTTATCCTCTTGTAAAATATTCAAGACAGTGGATAGCTGTACGATTTGAACCTCGTATATGATCTGTCTCTTTCATATCTCACATGTGATGATAACAAACATATGAGAAGACGACCCGTGTAGCAGTATGCCTCAATATACAGAAAAGAGAAGGCGAAATTCTCCTATACATTACAACATGTACCGAAAAAATCACACTTGACCTGAAAACTTCGGACATCATTGCTACACGAGATCTGATGCACATGTGCAGGCAGGGATTGGCAAAGCAAGGGAAGCATTCCTATAATTTCTATAAAACTATCTACAACTCAAAACAACTATCAACTAACACCATAGTCAGAGTTTTCAATGCAAATGTCATGACAGTTCTACTGAATGAAGAGGAAACTTGGCGAAGCACGAAGGCCATCATCCTGAAGATACCAGTATTTATTAAGAGTTTTCTATACAATATACTAAGGATCCACTGGACAGATACCATCAGCCACAATGTACTGCGGTAGAGAACAGACTTGATTTCGTCGGAGGAAGAAGTACTGGAAGTGGATAGGTTACATATTGAGGAAGGCATCCAACTGTGTCACAAGATAAGCCCTCATTTGGAACCCATCAAGGTCAAAGGAAAAGAGGAACATCAATGCATACATTGCGCCGAGAATTGGAAGCCGAAATGAAGAGATTGAACGCCAGGACACAGTAAGTTTAATAATTCTGGCTGGTGGTAGCCTATGCTCCATTGAGGGTAACAGATGTAAGTAAGTAATATTCAAGACATAGTTTGATCAATATATGTACACCCTGAAATAATCTTGTCATTTTCTCCATAGTTCACAGTTAGCCGTTCTAGTTTCGAGTTTCATTATGAATATCAACATATGGGTATCGATATTACTTACTACTTGAGGAGAACTCCTCAAGTAGGTTTCAGGCGATTAGGGCATATAAAATCGCACTCTTTAAACCTAACCTACTTCAGACTATTTTTCAATAATGTGATAAGTTTGCTTTTTTCAAAGCCACAAATAACTGAAATACATTTCCATCAGAATTATTTCATTGAATCTGAAAAAAAACTGGATGAATCATTTCGAAACATAGTTTATATCATGAAAATAATCTTAGTTAAATAATCACTGCATACTATGAAGCACTGAATAGTTGTTATATGTTGAAGTTTCGTTCTCTTGAGCTGGATGTTGTTTTGGTTGTGGAGCTCTCATTGTTTTTCGTGTGAACAACATCATCAGCACAAAATTCATGTGCGTGAAGTGCAACATTCGAGTTCCTTCATGTTTGATCCGTAGGTTGTTCTATTATCCTCGCTTTTGCTTTGTTACTGTTGACCTTGAACCTGTCATCGTCTGCACCCTGATTTTGATTGTATCCCAGTTTTGATAGCGATTATCATGTATTAGGATGGACTTTCAAAATCTACTTAACAAAGGTAGATTTCGAAACGCATCAGACTATTACTTACTTACTGACTTACTTACGCCTGTTACCCCCAAATGGAGCATAGGCCGCCCACCGTTTTCGCCAACCAACTCTGTCCTGGGCTTCCCTCTCCAATTCTGTCCAATGTTTGTTCATTCCTCTCATATCTTTCTCCATTTCTTGGCGTAATGTGTTCCTTCGCCTTCCTCTTTTCTTTTTGCCTTGAGGGTTCCATGTGATGGCTTGTCTCGTGACGCAGTTAGGTGCTTTTCGTAGTGTGTGTCCTATCCACTTCCACCACTTCTTCCTGATTTCCAATTCCACTGGAGTTGACAAGATTGCTGCGCCGGGGTCTGCCGAATTCGGATGAGGAGTCGCAAGCACAGCTGCTAGCGCAGAAATTCATTGAAAGTGTGCCTGCAGAGTTTGCCCTACAGTTGAGACTGGTGAACGCGGCACAATCAATGGACGTCACGAAAAATTAAAGATCTTTGAACAAATGTTCTAGTCATTCTAGTCTTGGATACTCCGGAAGTTTAAGTAAACTTAAAGTGATCATTGTAAGAATGAAGAAGCAGGAAAATTAGCATAGTATGGGAAAAATAAGGAACTGTTACATTATTCTCAGACCATCAAATAGCCCAAAGATGACTAGGGCAACGATAAGTTGAGCTTAAATCTACAAGTAACAAAGGCTTAGATAAATCTAAGCGTTCATCCCTAATAATTTCTGTATCAAGTTTTAAAATACTGTGTTTATGTCATTTTTCAATGTCCCCTTATCAATTCGGTGTTTTGTTATCAATGAACATGGTTTTCTGTTTCCAACCTTGATCGGGTCATTTGACCATGAACTGATTTTTAAGCTATTTAGGCAGATGGGTCCATAATCTTTGACTGCATTGTCCAATTATTTCTCCCTGTGTATGTGTTTGTGTGTCTACACGAACATGTGAACTAATAAATGTGCAATAAGAAATGACACAATCTCTTGTTGGTTTAGTCATTTCACTTTACAGCCAGTTTAGCAGCGTAGTATGAAGATGTCTGCTAGGACGTTAACTCTTTTACATATCGAGGCAGCATCATCGACAATCAAGGTCGATCCGAAGCAGATGTAAAGGCATGGATCAGAAAAGAGAGGGCTGCATTTCTACAATTGAAAAATATCTGGTACTTCAAACAACTTTCAATCAACACCAAAATCAGGATTTTTAATACAAATGTCAAGACAGTTCTACTGTATGGAGCGGAAACTTGGAGAACTACGAAAGCCATCATCCAGAAGATACAAGTGTTTATTAAAAGTTGTCTACGCAAAATACTTCGTATTCGCTGGCCAGACACGATCAGCAACAACGTACTGTGGAAGAGAACAAACCAGATTCGAGTGGAGTAGGAAATCAGGAAGAGGCGGTGGAAGTGGATGGGACACACATTGCGGAAAGCACCCAATTGCATCACATGACAAGCACTGAAATGGAACAGTCAAGGCAAAAGGAAAAGAGGAAGGCCAAGGAACACATTACGCCGAGAAATAGAAAAATACATGAGAAGAATGAACAATAATAGGACAGAATTGGAAAAGGATGCCGAGGATAGAGTACGGTAGAGAATACTGGTCGGCGGTTTATGCTCCATTGGCTGTGACAGGTGTAAGTAAGTAAGTATGCTTTGTCGATCAATTCTTATTCAATCAAATTACCAATAGGTTTTCGCATGAACTGACTTTCAGTGACATTTGTAAACTTTAGTACCTTGATAAATATATTTTCAAATCAATTCCATACTTTCATGATTGTTCTCTATTCAAAATTGATTATGTTGGGGATGTTAGATCCCCAAGAACTCGCTTGATAAATGCCTTATTTTGGATTTCACGTTTGCCAGCATGAGCTGATCAATTGACCATGAGATTTCATTTGCCACCAGCAGCAAAATCCATGGCTGTGATTGGCTGCTGTGTATTTTAGTGTGCTATTTTCCTAACTGTCCCAAGGACGTCGTTTCTATGATGTATAAATAAACGAGAGTTGTGTGTTTGATTGTATTGTACTGTGATTGTTGGGTGTTTGTAGAATAAACCTTTCTACGCTATATCACAAGACTTCTGTCTTACAGTTCGGGGTTCAAGGTAGCCCATCTGGACGCTGGTACATTGTCTCGTTCACGTTTTATCAGCTAAGCTGAACCCGTAATAATAGCTTCAAGCGTACCTAGTGACGAACATAACAGTTACTTAATTAAAATTTTCTCATAAAATTCAACAGAATTTTTTTCTCCCTCTACGAACATTGTTACACATTTTGTTTTATAAAACATCCTCATTCTCTTATTCAAATATTTTCTCTCCCCTAATTTTCAATGCATGATTTGACATGACTAAAATCATATAAATAAGTAGTACACAACATATCAGTGAAATTATTCAACAAACAGGCATCTTTCTTACTTCATCAGGAAAAAAAAAACATTCAATAGATTTGTATTTTTATTTTATTTTCCACATGAAATATTTTCAAATTGATATTCTAGAAATAATATTATTATGATTGTTTTTTTTTGTGCGCGCGAAAAATAAACTCAATTTTAAGCCAATTTTTTTTCTGCGTATGGAAAAATGATTTCTGTCATTCTTATTTTCTGTATTGATTAATTTCAACTTAAATTGTGTACTATGAGAATTTATTAAAATTGTTTGTTATAAAACAGTGTTAGGTTGTAAATGAAGAAAATTCAATGTTACTGTGATTTTTACAAGTTGATTGACAATTGTTTTTGCATGTGATGTTCATTGTTCAATAATTATATATATGTATATATGTATATATATTGTTGAGTATGTTACATAGCCCAGAACTTACTTGATAAAGGTCGTAATTTTTTGAATTTTAATGCTTTCGCGCATCGGCTTATCAGTTGACCTTGAGATTATATTTCCCGCCTTGGAAAATCTTTGACTGTGATTGGTCGATGTGTTATTTTTGGGAGGCTATTTTTGTGGCTCTCTCAAGGACATTTCTGTGATGTTTAAATAAACTCGATTTGCAAGCTTTAAAAAAACCTCATATTTTCTGTGAACTTGTAAAATACACTTTGTACATCTTATCAAGAGTTCTTCCTCTACTTAGTGTGGCGTTGGGACGTTCTGATTAGAGTGGCCTATCATGTCACTGGATCATTTGTCTTCGCTCTCGTTTACTGAAGAAGGGGCCTCAGTTGACGAGCATAACATATACATATGTATCCTTTTATTGACAAATGACAATTACAGGCTAAAGTGCTGGTGATTGATCGATTCATGATTTCCAAAGAAAGTAACTCAACAATGTTAGACAAACGTAATCAATGATAAGTTTCTTTATTCGACCTATTCATTTACAACGCTGTAAAGTAGTCGTTAATAAACTTTTCGCTGCATGTGGTAATAACAACAATAATTAAAATATTTGTCAAAAATGGTCACAGTGAGATAACTTTGACAAAAGCCTAAAAACGTGTTTTTGACTAAAAGAATCAATTCATTGATCATACTTTATGAAGATTGATATAGAAATTGTATTTGAATGAAAAAAGGGGTTATCATAGTGTTACGCCTGCACGTAAACACGTCATTTTGATATACGTGAACTATTACGAGTTTACCTTAGTCGGAAAACGTGAGCGAGGATCGAGTATCCGTCGACACGACATGCTACTCTAATACGATTATCCCAACCCTTATATTGAGTCAAAATAAGAAGTCTTGATTGTGGAGTAGAACCTGTATTCTACAAGCATTCAGAAAGTACGAGGTCTGAGTCCAGAAGAGAATCAGGATCCCGGACTAGGGATCCGGGACTGAGCCCTGGTCCTGGTCCTGGTCATAAAACCTTAGAGATAATGCGTATTTATACATTTTGGTCGAATAGGAAACAGCATCGAAGTTTGTGACATTGATAGTTAACACGACTAATAGGAAGCAACATTTGAAATGACACTGACAGTCAGGACAAGCAATAAGAAACAACATTGGAGCACGTGACATTGATATCTACTGGGACGACCATAAAATTGACAGATAGGAATTAACTAATAGGAATAGACCAATAATTCTCTTAGGATATTGGATGAATATCCAAACAGATAGAACGATAAAAAGTTTTAAATTCAGGTGAACTGCAACATAAAAAAACACAGTAGAATTTCTTCTTCTATACAGGTAATCCCGGTGATTCCAGATGTAAGCAAACTGCTTCGGTAATGCTTAGAAGTTCGAAGTGACCTAGATTCGGTGGCTTCTACTTGCTCCATAGGAGACATGGAATTTAAAATCCATTTCAGTCGAAGGATTGGTGTCCATAGGGTGATTGATTACTGAGTTTTTATTGATCCGTTTCTATCTGTTTTCAACCAAGCAGTATACTGTTCTCGAATTCTTTCGCATAAAATACTCATCGAACGAAATTTACAGCTAGCTAGCTGTATAGTGAATGAAAACACAGGTGGGGGCAACCGAATTGTATTTAGCGAAAATTACAGAGTTACTCAGTAAAATTGGAAAACCATATCGTAAATCGTTCATTTGCAAAATATCAGTTCATCATATCGAACTGGACTGTTCCTGTTGCAAAACATCACTCCATTGTCACTATTCATGCGTTTCATACAAATTCCATTGTTTTCTAACTCTTCCTTTCTTGATCTTCCCCCCATATTATGCTACCAGACTTTACGTTGACGCTCACGTTATATATTACTTATAAGTAGTTCGCACCACAGCACCACAGCCGCACATGACGAGGCACGTTGATAAGCCCACATCCTTCAGAAAATTATTGTTGTTGAACGTCAGTCGGCTAAAAAAGACAGCTAAAAAAGTTACTGTGAAAAATGTTCTACTGGAAGAGCTGAAAACTCTTCTTTTCAATAAATCGACAATCTTAACACGTTTCGGATTGATGTTTACATCAAGAAATTCAGCTCATTTTGTATCATCAGTCTTACTGAAGTTATTATATAGTATAATTAGGGGTAATCAGACCAAAACATGGCACAAATCCATGAAATCACTGACAAGTGAACTGAGTCATGTTGGTAGATGTAGGCTACGTGGTTGTGGTCCGCAAGACGAAAGTCACCAATGGTTAGAGACCATGAACGGCATGTCGCAGAATCGTTTGCAATGGCGCAAGTGCATCCACTCTTTGTGAGCTTTTTAATTCTAGCATTCTGAATTCCTCACAATCTCTATCTTTCTGCTTCTAAATTTATTTCACTGAATTATACTTTTCGAATCATATCTTTGCTTCCTAATCTGCTCCATTGCTGCTAATACTTCTACTATCGCTATCACTCTTGGATTTGAACTGACAGTTGCGTCTCTGTGCTAATGTGGTTAGGCAACCTGAACTGATGTACTTAAGTACGAAGTTCTGTGTTGTATATCTCTGTCTGTCTCTCTCTAACTGATTGATAGAGTTTAGAATTGTGTGAACACAATTATACTACAGTGATGGGTTAATTATCAATAATCAGACAGTATTCAGATGAAAAAGAGGTGAAAGACACAACAACTTATGTTGACCTTTTCAAAGATCGAAATATTGATGACGAAGGATATTGAAATTGTAGTAACATTTGTGTTTGTTTAACTTAAAACATCTGTATTACACTGAGAACATTGTTGTTTTGTTAAAAAAATGTACTTTGTATTCAAGAAACATCTGTAAACATGGGATATAAATTTATATTGTTCGGTAAAACAAAACTCGCTTTCTTGATAATATAAATTAAAATTTATTTATTTCAATAAATATAAAATCTCATTTCTACAAAATTAAAGAACATATGTTAGTCAAAATAACTCTCGACCAACACCAAAGTTATAAATTTCAATACTAATCATATCAAGACAATTCTATTGTATGGAGTGGAACCTTTGAGAACTATGAAAGCCATCATCCAGAAGATACAAGTGTTTATTAACAGTTGTCGACGCAAAATACTTCGGATTCGTTGGCCAGATACCGTACTGCAGGAGAGAACAAACCAGATTCCAATGGAGGAGGAAATCAGGAAGAAGCGGTAGAAGTGGATAGAACACACATGGAGAAAAGCTCCTAACTGCATCACGTGACAAGCCCTTACATGGAACCCTCAAGGCGAAAGGAAAAGAGGAAGGCCGGAGAACACATTAGGTCGAAGAAAAAGAGAAAGATATAAGAGGAATGAACAAACATTGGACAGAACTGGAGAGGGAAGCCCAAGACAGAGTTGGTTGGAGAAAGCTGGTTGGCTGCCTATGCTCTATTGGGGGTAACAGGCGTAAGTAAGTAATCAAGAAATGACTGGACAAAAATGATAATGTTAATTACTCAGTGACCAATTAGTGTACATGTTAACTTGGTCCCACGCGATGCCAGTTCCGGTGCAAATGCTTAGATGCTTACACCTCAGACTGTAAAACTGGATGATACAGAATCTAATTTATCAAAGAGTACTAGTTCTATCAG
>CALYCR020000125.1:0-17212 GCA_944470395.2 Schistosoma turkestanicum | reverse complement strand
CTTATTCGAATGTGTAAACCGTTTCTAGTATATGCCTCGTGGTTTGTGTTTTTGATCGGTCAATCGTAGACAATAAACTGATTGTAGAAGCTGAAGTAATTGAGCGAACTGACCACTTTATTTGTCTTGGGATTCTTCTCAACCTCGGTTGTTTGATATACGACAACATCTTAAGACGTTTTCAGGAAGCTCATCTGGTTTTTGTCAGCTTGTGTTTGCAGGGTGCTTCCCTTTTAACCGATTAGCTATTATACTGTGCAGCAGAACTCTACATTTTGCTTTGTTAGTTTATAATCTAATGTTTAAAAGCAGATGACGTCCGTAGATTGCTAATTTTGAACTGTAGATGCTTTTCAATTATTACTGATATATCATGGAAAAAGGGAGTGTTCAGTAGTACGGCTAAGCTTAGGGTACTAAGCAAGGATCTTGAATGGGTTGGTAAAATCTCTAAAGACTATTATGTATGTACTCATCTGGGTTATTCTTTGATTGAAATGTCGACAAACTGCGTGTAGGTTTAGTAGTGACCGTGTCGAGATTGACTATGACCACCACTAAATACTAATTATTAAGTAAATCCAGGGTAAAGGATACATCTGAAGGAGAAAGTGGGCGACACAACGAGCAGCAAATTATGAATGATGACATCAACTCAAAAGAAGAAGTTGCGCGTAAGTGAAGGTTTTTAGTACATTTGAACAAAAAGAGTATAATAATAAATGTTTCCTTTTCATCAAATGTGTTTTCTTCTTAGAAGTGTCACACTACGTAGGTATGTGGCCCGTTGTCTTATTCGGTAAATTTACCCATAGATTTAATAATATTCCGTGGTTAGATTTTGTACACAGATTGAAGCTAACTAGTACATTCCTTTCTTCTAGTCGTACAGCTATCAACCGCACAACGTCAGAAGAATGCAAAGCCCGTGACAGTGCTCATGAAGAGATCTATCAACAATTTCGTGAAGGTGCAGAGGTTCACAGGCAAACAAGAAATTATATTAAAAAATGGATTCGTCCCGGTGTTCGTCTCATTGACATGTGTGAAGAACTTGAACGCACTAGCCGTGCACTCATTTTAGAACGTGGACTAGACGCGGGTTTAGCTTTTCCAACAGGTTGTTCAATTAATAATTGTGCAGTTAATTACACTCCGACTAGGGGTGACAATACTGTTCTAAATTACGATGATGTATGCAAAATCGATTTTGGAGTACATGTAAATGGTAAGTCAACATTGTTTTGATTTAATGGTACATAAGTTATTTTACTTTGGTAAAATAGGCAAGTTATCTTTAAGTATGTGCAATTATTCTTTCATATAATGAAACGTGAGTTTTTACTGTTGAAATTCAGTATATATATGCAATAGTTTTTCTACCCTTGATTCCCTGCTGTCGTTAGACATTACTAAATCAATGCATTCTATTGTGTTTCCATCATCTAAAGAGTCGGTTGATGCATTTGAAATGTAATATTACTTCATACTGATATAAAGATGGATCACTTTCGCAAAATTCCATTGAAGCAAAGATTGAAGTTTTGTTTTGCAAACAAAGAAATCAGCATATCTCATATCAATGAAAGCATAAGTAACCAAATTTATTGGTCAATTATGGCAGTCTCATTGGTTAGTTTTTCGACCTCAACTGTTGATCTTGAAAATTCTTAAGTACTGTGCTAGTAGCTTGGTGTAGTCCATGTTTTTTATTAAGATGTACGTAATTTGATCAGTAGGTTAGTGTGTAAAGCACCGTCGTTCCAAATATTAGGTCGTAAATTGGCCGTTTTTGATAACTGGTCCAAACAAGAATTTCGCCTAGAACTGAGTATATATGTGTGCGCTTGTTACATGATATATTTGATTGAACTTTGATTACTACGTGGTACTGCATATCTATCTAAATCTATAGTCAGATGAATTGTTGCAATAATCATGTACAGTAAAATGTCAACATTTTTCTTCAAACTAATCAAGTCAGATTGATGAGTATTTTTATCGGTTGTATCATTATTTGATCAAGTAGCTTATAATATTTTCTGATTTAATTTTAGGTCGTATTATTGATTGTGCTTTCACACTTCACTTTAATCCTAAATTCGATACTTTGGTAGAGGCTGTTAAGGATGCAACTAATACCGGTATTAAGGTATGCTTATGAATAATAATATCTCTTTAATTTATTCACATGTATGCATAGTTGGTATTTGATGGCACTTAGTGAATAAATTAGTGGTAGCGGTCTGAAAATCGAGTTGTCTTTTTAATACATCAGGTGTTAGAATTCCGTTCACTGAATTAGGAGCAAATATCCTTGTGTAACTTGCATCAAAGAGATTATCTATCAAACATTTAGTTGATTTGACTCAAAGCCTAGTACACAAAGTTATCAGCCAGTCAGACTAACAAAGTTGTACTTCTTAAATCACGTCAAAATTATATTTTATATTGTGTTATGTCAAGGAGTAGAATGTAGACGGAACTAAACAGACACGGAGTCTGTGTTTCAGTGAGCGAATGTTTGGTTTTTAGACTATTGTAACTAACTCAAATTGGACCAACTTATGGCTGATAAACTTGGCGAAACTGTGATGCAAGTTTAGGCACTCCGAGTGATTGCACTACTACGAATACATTCATTCTTTATTTTTCGGGTAGTGCTGAGCGTGGTACTGATGTTTGGGCGACCAAGATAAGAAACAAGTGTTTTTAAAGGTAGGATATTTCAGTCTTTCTATTTTATGATACGTTTGAATCATCAGTCACTAACTTTGGAAATCACACTATATTTGGATTTACTATTGATTTGTGACCATTATTTCTATAAATTTAAATACGCATAGTCATGAATAACTTATTTTGTCTGATACTAGGCAGCTGGTATTGACGTACGTTTGTATGATGTTGCAGCAGCTATTCAAGAGACAATGGAGTCCTACGAAGTGGAATTAGATGGAAACACTTACCAAGGTAAATCGCTCACTATCATGCTTTGAATGAGTTATTCTTTTGAGAAAGTAATCCAAGTTTCCGTTATTTCTGTTTATTCGATTATTTGTTTTTACTGTGAATGAAGCAAATAAAAATTAGACACAACTTTCACGTCTGCCACGTAATATTTGTCTAATGGAAAACAGACGAAATTTCACTTATCTATAAATATACATATGTGTATATATATTTCGTGGCAATTTCTTTTTTGATTCGTGCAAAGGACTATCACAAATAGCTGCAACTTCTGTTGAAATCGATTTGATAATGCTGAAGCACTAGATACAAGTATGTTGTTGAAGTATAGAGATACGCCTGACAACCTCTAACTACCTGGTCGATGAATATTTGGAAGTTTCGAGCTGCCCAGATATGTAAAGGTGTTAACGTCCTCCAAGGCATCTCCATCAAGAGTGATTTGGTTGGTGCATGTTGTGTTGCATCGGAGAATTTTGCTTTTCCCTCTATGTATGTTGAGACCTATTGCTGCAGAGGCTGCTGCTACACTGGTCGTCTTCTCTTGCATTTGTTGTTGAGTGTGCGATAGAAGAGCCAGGTCATCTGCGAAGTCCAGATCGTCCAGCTGCGTCCTAACTGTCCAGTTGATACCGTGCTTCACTCCAGATGTTGACGTCTTCATAATCCAGTCGATGACCAGGAGAAAGAGAAAGGGTGAGAGTAAGCAACCTTGCCTGACACCGGTCTTCACCTAAAAAGAGTCTGTTAGCTGTCCTTCGTGTAGGATTTTGCAGTTGAATCCATCATAAGAATTCCGTATGATGTTGACTATTTTCTCAGGCACACTGTAGTGTCGAAGAAGCCTCCACAGTGTTTTCCTATCCACGCTATCAAATGCTTTCTCGTAGTCGATGGAGTTGATGTAGAGTGGTGACTTCCATTCAACTGATTGTTCCACAATGATCCGTAATGTAGCAATTTGGTCAGTACACGATCGATCCTTACGAAATCCGGCCCGTTGATCTCGAAGTTGGGCGTCTACGAAGTCCTTCATTCTGTTTAACAATACCCTGTTGAAGACTTTGCCTGGTATTGAAAGAAGAGTGATGCCCCTGTAGTTCTCACACTTGCTGAAATCGCCTTTCTTTGATATTTTGATCAGGTATCCTTCTTTCCAATCTGATGGTACTTGTTCCTCATCCCAAATCTTCTTGAAGAGGATGTGAAATATTTTTGCAGTTGCTTCCACATCTGCTTTCATTGCCTCTGCTGGAATGTTGTCTGGTCCTGCTGCTTTGCCGCCTTTGATTTTTCTGATGGCCATACTGATCTCCTCAATTGTAGGTGCGCCAATAATAATTGGGAGGTCCTTGGATGCTGCTTCGATGTTAGGTGGGTTCAGTGGAGCTGGTCGATTCAATAGTTCCTTAAAGTGCTCCACCCACCTATTTCGCTGTTCGTCAGTGTTGCTGATTATTTTCCCTTCCTTACTTTTCACTGGTCGTTCTGGTTTACGATAGTTCCCGGCGAGCTTCTTTGTTGTTTCGTGCAATTGTCTCATGTTTCCTTCTCTTGCAGCCTTTTCCGCAGTCATTGCTAGATCTTCCACATATTTCCGTTTGTCAGCTCTGATGCTCTTCTTCACTTCCCTGTTTGCTTCTGTGTGTGCAGCTTGTGCGGTAACTTTCTCTGCTCTTGTTTGGCTGACATTCACTGCTGCCTTCTTGTTCCTCCTTTCTTGAATTTTTTCAAGAGTACCAACAGAGATCCATTCCTTGTGATGGTGCTTCTTGCGACCAAGGACCTCCTGACATGTTGAAGTGATTGCCTCCTTAATCCCTTTCCAATTGTTCTCCAATGTTGCTTCCTCTCCATTGAGTAGATCCTGAAAGGCCTGGAACCTATTGGTGAGAGCTATCATGAATTCGTTGAGTTTTACGGTATTTCGAAGAAAGGCCGTATTAAACTTCTGTGATGTTGTCTGCCCCGCTGTCCAGTGCTTCTTTAGCTTCAATCTCATTTTGGCGATCAGCAAGTGGTGATCTGAAGCTATATCAGCTCCTCTCTTGGTTCTCACATCCTCCATGGTCCTTCTGAACTTTTTGTTGATACAGATATGGTCAATTTGGTTTTGAGTAGTGTGGTCCGGTGAAATCCATGTGGCTTTGCGAATTCGTTTGTGCGGGAATATTGTGCCACCGATGACCAGTTTGTTGAAGGCACATAGGTTTGCAAATCTCTCACCGTTTTCGTTCCTTTCTCCCAGTCCATGTCGTCCCATGATGTCTTCATATCCAGTGTTGTCCATTCCAACCTTGGCATTCAGGTCTCCCATAAGAATCGTCAAATCCTTTGGTGAACATTTATCGACGACTGACTGCAGCCTTTCGTAGAATTGATCTTTGTCGTCGTCATTGTAGTCATTGGTAGGTGCATAACATTGGATGACGTTCATTGTAATGTCCTGTTTCTTTGTTTTGAAGGATGCTTTAATGATCCTGGGTCCATGAGATTCCCATCCTATTAGTGCCTTTTGTGCATGTTTGGACAGCATCAATGCAACTCCTTGTGTATGTGAATCATTTTCCTCTTCATGACCAGAGTATAACAGCAGTTCCCCTGAAGCTAGTCTCAGTTGTCCTACTTGTGTCCAATGCGTTTCACTGATGCCGAGCACCTCGAGGTTGTATCTTTTCATTTCTGCCGCAACTTGAAATAGTCTTCCAGTCTCCTACAATGTACGGACGTTCCAGGTACCTAAGAAAATGGTTGCTCTGGTTGTCCGAAGAGGCATCAGCCCCGTGACATCCGACGGAACTCGGCTTTCATCACGCGAAGTCATAATTCTTCTTCCAACTCCCGAGGCAGAGTTAAAATGGTTTGAATTAATTTTTCTGGTTAGCGTATTTTGGCAAGTTAGATTTTGACGGAATGGGGTCGCCAACCCCATGTCCAACCCTCCTCCTTTATTCGAGCTTGAGCTCCTGATTTATAAACCCAGCTTAAGAAAACGGTGTAAATTGTCACACTACACTGTAGTTAAGTTCGCAGCTGTTAGGGTGAATCGGAAAGTGATCAGACTTGCTACAATTGTTTTGCGGTTGCTCAGTCTGCGTAAAGTCATCTGCGTTAATGAACATATCAGAGAGGACAGTCCAGATCAACAGTACTGGATTTCCTATGGCGAAAAGGCCTACAGACATTTTGTGAATTGCTGTAAACTTGATCCGCTTGCAGGCTCGTCAAGTGTTTAAGACCAGTCATACTTTCTAACAAGTGCTCACAGGAATCTATTTCAGATGAAACACATGAAGTAGTGGATGGTGTCAAGTGACTGGGAAGAATGTTAATTGTATTTATATCAACGAGCGGGATACAAGGTAAAGAGATGTCGTTTTCAAGTTCACAGTAAGATCCTATCGAGCCAGTAGGAAGATCAGAATAAGGTACGGATGGAACGCTGTTCCTACGTTTGATTTTATCGATTTTAGTAGTGGATTTGGATATTTTACACGTGTTATATTCGACAAGGTGAAATCAAGTGTTTTTTTATAATTGTGACATGTTTGTGTAGTTATTGGTAAGCAGAATTTTGTTACTATAAGCACAATGTCTGTTTGAAATTATGAAGCCATAAACTACAGCGAATATAACTAAAATAAGAATCACATAAGAGTGGTTATATAAGATGGTTTTATATGTCCCGTTGCACTAGAGTAAAACGATCGGAAAACGAAAAAGACAAAACATGTAAATAAAATGTAAAACCTTCAAAGTACGCGCCTCCTCTCAAGCTCCTTTCAGTATTACTTCCTACTTCCATCTCAACGAATCAGTATCACTGTTTCAATGCTATTCAATATCTTTTACTTGGAATATGCCGTTGAAACAGGTACTTCGGTTAACAGTTTGTAAATCGGGAATAAATTTTTCTAATTGAACATCACATGTGAGATACATTTGAATTCAAACCATAATGATGTTTACACGGGTACAATGTTTCGGGGAACCGACCACATGCTCGTCTAGGGGATCGGTTCATCTGGGTTTTCATTTCGTGAGGAGGACGTTTGCAGTCTCTGTTGTCCAGGATGTTAAGTTTCTCCCTGTAAGAACGTCAGTGATTAAACGAATAAATAATAAACAGTGTCACACACAACAATCACGTTCCATGTTCAAGTCTGATCATCTTGTCTTCAAATAACAACTCAAAACAAGTGAGTAAACTGTTCATAATGATTAATACAGATGATACATCAAACGCACAAATCTGAAAAAAAATATTTACTGCAATCTACATGCAATTGCACTTGTGGAAACAACTACGGACACATTTCCTATCACCATTGTCTCCACTAGATTGGACTATTGTTACTGCTACATTTCATGTTAGTATTAGGCATAAGAGATGTTTTCTTGTTGAGGTAGAACCATGTACTAAACAGTTCACAAATAACAGTTTCGCCATAATATGTTTGTCCATCATGTAGTATAGAATGAAGTTTGCGGTTTGAGTCATTTTTATGCGTTAGTTAAGCAAACGACATAGGTTTTGGGACTTTCATGTAGTGGCGAGGGCAGTGTTTTCTTCTATTCGCTTACGCACTTCATGTTGGTTTTTCACACCTTCAAGTATAGTGTAAATTTGGTACAAGATTCGGTAGTCCTTAAATTTGCAATATGCCCGTTTTACTTCAGGTAGTTTAGCCCTAACATTAGAGTTGATATAAAGAGTAACTGTTTTGAAAGATGTTTCGACTAAGATAGTAGTGGGGCACAGTTTTGGAGGTTTGCGTTTTTACACATTTGAAATCATTAATCAATCATCATTGTTAGACCACCATTAGAAACCTGGAAGCACTGGACGGCCGTTTCGTCCTAGTATGGGACTCCTCAGCAGTGCGCATCCACGACTCCTGCTCCTCGCAGGATTCGAACCCGGGACCTTTGGCATTGTAGGCGAACGCCTTACCATCGAACCACTGGGCCGGCATCCAACGGTGTTAATGTCTAACTCTGATTGATCTAGGGATTTTGCGCGACCTCACCCAATTGTCTTTGGTAGTTACTGCCTACACCCGACAGGGTTGAACTCCACTGGTCACGTCTTCTCAACTAGAACTCCGAGAATTTCCTCACGAAGCTAGTCACTAGTGAGCACTGTTACATTATATTGGGGCACAGTTTTGGAGGTTTGCGTTTTTACACATTTGAAATCATTAATCAATCATCATTGTTAGACCACCATTAGAAACCTGGAAGCACTGGACGGTAAGGCGTTCGCCTACAATGCCAAAGGTCCCGGGTTCGAATCCTGCGAGGAGCAGGAGTCGTGGATGCGCACTGCTGAGGAGTCCCATACTAGGACGAAACGGCCGTCCAGTGCTTCCAGGTTTCTAATGGTGGTCTAACAATGATGATTGCAAACTGTTAACCAAATTACCTGTTTCACTGGCATATTCCAAGTAAAAGATATTGAATAGCATTGAAACAGTGATACTGTTTCGTTGAGATGGAAGTAGGAAGTTATACTGAAAGGAGCCTGAGAGGAGGCGCGTACTTTAAAGGTTTTACATGTTAGTTACATGTTTCGTCTTTTTCGTTTTCCGATCGTTTTACTCTAGTGAAACGGGACATATAAAACAATCTTTTACAACCGAAGTTTTTGGCATCATAATTTCAAACAGACATTGTGCTTATAGTAACAAAATTCTGCTTACCAATAACTCCAGAAAACATGTCACGTTTATCAAAAAAACACTTGATTTCACCTGTGGAATATAACACGTGTAAAAAATCCAAATCCACTACTAAAATCGATAAAATCAAACGTAGGAACAGCGTTCCATCCGTACCTTATTCTGATCTTCCTACTGGCTCAATAGGATCTTACTGTGAACTTGAAAACGACATCTCTTTACCTTGTATCCCGCTCGTTGATATAAATACAATTAACATTCTTCCCAGTCACTTGACACCATCCACTACTTCATGTGTTTCATCTGAAATAGATTCCTGTGAGCACTTGTTAGAAAGTATGACTGGTCTTAAACACTTGACGAGCCTGCAAGCGGATCAAGTTTACAGCAATTCACAAAATGTCTGTAGGCCTTTTCGCCATAGGAAATCCAGTACTGTTGATCTGGACTGTCCTCTCTGATATGTTCATTAACGCAGATGACTTTACGCAGACTGAGCAACCGCAAAACAATTGTAGCAAGTCTGATCACTTTCCGATTCACCCTAACAGCTGCGAATTTAACTCCAGTGTAATGTGCCGATTTACACCGTTTTCTTAAGCTCGGTTTATAAATCAGGAGATCAAGCTGCGGATAAAGGAGGAGGGTTGGACATGGGGTTGGCGACCCCATTCCGTTGAAATCTCACTTGCCAAAAAAACGCTAACCAGAAAAATAATTCAAACCATTTTAACTCTGCCCTGGGAGTTGGAAGAAGAATTATGACGTCTCGTGATGAAAGCCGAGTTCCCTCGGAAGTCACGGGCTGATGCCTCTTCTGACAACCAGAGCAACCATTTTTTAGGTACATGGAACGTTCGTACATTGTGGGAGACTGGAAGACTATTTCAAGTTGCTGCAGAAATGAAAAGATACAACCTCGAGGTGCTCGGCATCAGTGAGACGCATCGGACACAGGTAGGACAACTCAGACTAGCTTCAGGGAAACTGCTATTATACTCTGGTCATGAAGAGGAAAATACTTCACATACACAAGGAGTCGCACTGATGCTGTCCAGACATGCACAAAAGGCACTGATAGGATGGGAATCTCATGGACCCAGGATCATTGAAGCATCCTTCAAAACAAAGAAAGAGGACATTACAATGAACGTTATCCAATGTTATGCACCTACCAATGACTACAATGACGACGTTAAAGATCAATTCTACGAAAGGCTGCAGTCAATCGTCGAGAAATGTTCACCAAAAGATTTGACGATTCTTATGGGAGACCTGAATGCCAAGGTTGGCATAGACAACACTGGATATGAAGACATCATGGGACGACATGGACTTGGAGAAAGGAACGAAAACGGTGAGAGATTTGCAAACCTGTGTTCCTTCAACAAACTGGTCATCGGTGGCACAATATTCCCGCACAAACGCATTCACAAAGCCACATGGATTTCACCGGACCACACTACTCAAAACCAAATTGACCATATGTGTCAATAAAAAGTTCAGAAGGACCATGGAGGATGTGAGAACCAAGAGAGGAGCTGACATAGCCTCAGATCACCACTTGCTGGTCTCCAAAACGAGAGAGAACTCAAGAAGCACTGGACAACGGTGCAGACAACACCACAGAAGTTTAATACGGCCTTTCTTTGAGATACAGTAAAACTCAACGAATTCAAAATAGCCCCCAGCAATAAGTTCCAGTCCTTGCAGGATCTACTCAATATAGAGGAAACTACCTTGGATAACAGTTGGAAAGGGATCAAAGAGGTAATCACTTCAACATGTCAGGAGGTCCTGGGTCGCAAGAAGCACCATCACAAGGAATGGATCTCTGTTGATACTCTCGCAGAAATTGAAGAAATGAGTAACAAGAAGGCAGCAATCAATGTCAGCCGAACAAGAGCGGAGAAAGTTAAGGCATAAGCTGCATACACAGAAGCAAACAAGTAATTGAAGCGTAATATTAGAGTTGACAAACGAAAATATTTGGAAGATCTAGCAATGACGGCGGAAAAGGCTGCAAGAGACGGAAACATGAGACAATTGTACGAAACAACAAAGAAGCTCGCCGGGAACTATCGTAAACCAGAACGACCAGTGAAAAGCAAGGAAGGGAAAATAATCAGCAACACTGATGAACAGCGAAATAGGTGGGTAGAGCACTTTAAGGAACTATTGAATCCACCAGCTCCACTGAACCCACCCAACATCGAAGCAGCATCCAAGGACCTCCCAATTAATATTGGCGCACCTACGAATGAGGAGATCAGTATGGCCATCAGACAAATCAAGAGCGGCAAAGCAGCAGGACCAGACAACATTCCAGCAGAGGCAATGAAACCAGATGTAGAAGCAACTGCAAAAATATTTCACATCCTCTTCAAGAAGATTTGAAATGAGGAACAAGTACCATCAGATTGGAAAGAAGGATACCAGATCAAAATACCAAAGAAAGGCGACCTGAGCAAGTGTGAGAACTACAGAGGGATCACTCTTCTTTCAATAACAGGCAAAGTCTTCAACAGGGTACTGTTTAACAGAATGAAGGACTTCGTAGACGCCAAATTTCGAGATCAGCAGGCTGGATTTCGTAAGGATCGATCATGTACTGACCAAATTGCTACATTACGGATCATTGTGGAATAATCAGTTGAATGGAACTCACCACTCCACATCAACTTCATTGACTACGAGAAAGCACTTGATAGCGTGGACAGGGAGACACTTTGGAGGCTTCATCTAGACTACGGTATGCCTGCGAAGATAGTCAACATTATACGGAACTCTTATGATGGATTCAACTGCAAAATCGTGCATGGAGGACATCTGACAGACTCTTTCGAGGTGAAGACCGGTGTGAGGCAAGGTTGCTTACTCTCACCCTTTCTCTTTCTCCTGGTGATCTACTGGATTATGAAGACGTCAACATCTGGAGGGAAGCACGGTATCAACTGGACAATTAGGACGCAGCTGGACGATCTGGACTTCGCAGATGACCTGGCTCTTCTATCGCACACTCAACAACAAATGCAAGAGAAGACGACCAGTGTAGCAGCAGCCTCTGCAGCAGTAGGTCTCAACATACATAAAGGAAAAAGCGAAATTCTCCGATGCAACACAACATGCACCAACCAAATCACGCTTGATGGAGATGCTTTCGAGGACGTTAACAACTTTACATATCTGGGCAGCATCATCGACGAGAAAGGTGGATCGGACGCAGATGTGAGGGCGAAGATTGGCAAAGCGAGGGCTGCATTTCTACAGTTGAAAAATATCTGGAACTCCAAACAACTTTCAAACAAAACCAAAATCAGGATTTTCAATACAAATGTCAAGACAGTTCTACTGTATGGAGCGGAAACTTGGAGAACTACCAAATCCATCATTCAGAAGATACATTTGTCTACGCAAAATACTTCGGATTCGTTGGCCAGACACCATCAGCAACAACGAACTGTGGGAGAGAACAAGTCAGATTGCAGTGGAGGAGGAAATCAGGAAGAAGCGGTGGAAGTGGATAGGACACACACTACGAAAAGCACCTAACTGCGTCACAAGACAAGCCCTCACATGGAACCCTCAAGGCAAAAAGAAAAGAGGAAGGCCAAGGAACACACTACGCCGAGAAATAGAGAAAGATATGAGAGGAATGAACAAACATTGGACAGAACTGGAGAGAGAAGCCCAGGACAGAGTTGGTTAGAGAAAACTGGTGGGCGGCCTATGCTCCATTGGGGGTAACAGGCGTAAGTAAGTAAGTAAGTTCCATATCATGGGACTCTGACATTGCTCACGTTACCTCGACAGTCTCGCCCATAACGTTTGTTGCGATCTTGATATTTTGTCGATATCACGAGATCATCAACAAGTATACCTCTATCTCCAGCCATAACTGGTCTATTGACTTCTGGCTGGCTAGGGATTTAACTTGGTTATTTTGCGGTACGTAGCTACAATTCGCTATAAGTGAAGTAAGCAGGAAAGTGTAGGAGTATTATAGTTATAAATGGAGCAATAGGTAACAAGATGAAATCCATGCTAAGTCAACAGAGTGCATGTGAGAACAGTAAAACTGATAATAGGCAATCTGGAACTCACAAAATTATCGGTGTTGATAAAGTTTAGTCCAATCCAAGCCAGATGATAGTTTATCAGGCTGCTAATTCATGATCACTGGAAGTCAAGCGGTAAATAGTGATGTTTTAGCGACGACTCGTATGGGCAGTGGAGTGCGTTCTTATCAGCCAGTTAGAGTTGAACAGTGTCGATCGACTCGGTAAGTAATCTGTCTATTTCAAGTAAATGTTGAAGAGATTTGTAGTCAACTAGAAGAATTTATTACTACTTCGGTGAAGGAGAAAAAATTATAAGATGCAACTCTTAATTCGATATAGTTTAAATGTGTACATGGCTAATAATATGGAGGTAAGTTGCAAGTGAGTTCACGCGTGCAGGTGAGTCAGTGCAATCAAGCGCTTCATATAGAAGCATTTCAAACGCATGTAGTCCCACTGTTCCATGTCAGTGCCTACCTTATGAGGAAGAAGTTTTCCCGAGCTTTTGTTTTGTACTTCTCTAGTTTGACCGTAGATACTTCATCTTGAAGGTTGTGCATGCAAGGGTCTGGAATAAAGACTACACTGCAAGAGGAGTAGGTGAGCTTGTGCAGGAGCTTAAAGTAGAGGATTAGATTGAACTTAAACCTTCTTTTCCGGCGTGGCTCATAATCAAGCTCATGGGATAGTCAATGAGTGACTTATTTTTTAGAATTTTGCGAATGATATTTTTTTTCATTGCTTTAATCTTCAGTACATCATGTAGGCGTGAGTTGGAAAATAGGAATGAGCAGTAATCAGAAATAGATCGTAGTCATGTTTTGTAGTGAATGGTTCGGGATTCTCTATGAAGGAAGTTACGAAAAATGAAAACTAGCATTTTTCTCATTCGGAAAACTTTATTGGAAATATGCTCGGAGAAGTGTAGGCTTTGCGACTAATGCACGAAGTAGAGAATCTTTGTCATCATATCCGTGATGTAGAGAGAACAGTGTTGTTTCCATGCAACAGTTGCTGTTAAGCCCTGCCTGTCTCTTAGCTCATTTTATCCAAACACCATCATTTCGAATATCTTGGTACTCATAACTCCCTTTAAAACACACGCACGGCCATACCTTAAAGTTGCTAACGTCATTGTAGTCCCTCTACTTAAAACAGACATCAATCATGTTGGTTATGTGGTGATTGGCACTTCGTACGATTTTGTCCATTTAAAGAACATAAATGTCAGATGCGCCTTAAACGTGGGCATAAAGAAGGCCATTGCCAACCAATTCGTACGTCTCAGTCCTAGAAGAAGCGCAAACCCACTCGACATGTGGTGAAATCAGCCGAGTCTTAATCACTTTCTCTCGTAGCTGCTTTTCAAACGGACTATGACGTTCCGAGAAATTATGTGACCATTCAGATGAACGGTGCATCAGCTCGTTTTCAAATCGACACGGCATCAGATATCACCTTATTGTCTAGAGAAACGTACAACATGCTGGGAAAACCGCCAATGAAGCCATCTAAGAAAACAGCTAAAAGCGTTTCAGGTGGCGTTTTAAATCTGGCTGGTGAATTCTAATGTAAATTTTCCTTCAACGGAACAAAATGTACAGGTATATGCTATCTGACAGAATGGCCAAACCTTGATCTTCTTGGTCTAGATATGCTAGAAAAGCTGGGAATAATGGATTTACCCATTAACAGTTTCTGCAGCGTATCGTGTTCATCACTGGACACCCCGATACTTAAAAAGAAGGCAGGTGAAAGGTTACAAGATAAACGAAAGAGGAAGTCAGCCTCTGTTTCTCAGAATAGCCTTGGCCGCTGTACGAATCTGAAAGCTAACCTACCAGCGAAAGCAGATGTCAAACCTACTTCACATCCGAGACGCCCTATACCATATGCTGTTCATGAGCCTCAACAAAACTTATCGGTGGGGAAGCAGCCCGATCGACGGTTGTTTAAAGATATGGTTCCTACAAAGCAGGCGACTCGTAAGAGTACGGGTGGCGAGGCACCCAGGAAGCAGTTGGACTCTAGCACCAGATCCTACGAATTTTCTCAAAGGGGAGGTGTTAGCGAGACATAGATGGATTTTAAGCATGACTTACGTTGCTGCGCGCTGATTGGCTAATTTCCTATCCAATCAGCGCCTGATCGAAGCTTGGAGAACAGGATAGAAAATTCTCGTATTATTAGCTGCATGCTGATTGGTCAAATCCAGTCCAGTCGATCACGTGAATTTTCTTCCAGAAAATTTCTCATCTAAAGGCTATAAATAGACTCGCATTGTATTTATCTTTGCCTTCTAAGCCTTCAAGCCTTCTTGCTTTCTTTGCCTTGGCTTTTGCCATCACCTCCGGCTTATTCTCCTTGCTATTTTGGAATACAATCCTTCCTGTTCAACCGTGTTCTGATTTGGGTTATTTGTCCAGTGTTTTGTGTCAAGAATACTAAGCAATAAGATTTAGCCGGGAAAATATCGTAAGCAACCGTTACAACAAATCTCTAGGATCGAGTGCACAGACGAATAACTAGATAGGTGGTAGGTTTAAAAAGTAAATTTGGTAAAGACAGACTTCAGCACTTGGGATTATTCCTTCTGCGTTTTAGGAAAATCAGAGGTGATTTGATAATAGTATAAAATCATCCTAAAACTTTCATCTTGTTACAAACATCATCCATCTGCTCAAATCACGAAACATATAAATTTCTAAATAACTTCCAACTGAGTGGAATTAATGGCTTCCAGCGACCAGACTACCATTCATTCGAGAACCCCCAAAGACCCTCAGCTGAATTTTCCTCCCCGATCCGAGTCAGGCACGGCAAACTATGGTTAGTATGAGCGATGACCAGGACAACGCATGGCACACAAGAGCACATAAGTATGGTAGTTCACAGCGTGCCCGAACTGGTCAGCAGTGCTAGCTCAGATGAGGCTCGCGTGCAGAGATGTTTTGGCTTTCTGTTTAATGCACTCCTAGATCAGTTATTGATGTGACTTTGTGCAGATCATTCTTGATGATATTGAGACTCGTTTCTCCAGACGATTCTCCAAAACACATCCAACCACACTTCTCAGTATTGAGTTCTAAGTTCCAAAGCTTACATCTACATTAATGAGTTCATGCTGGATTGTTCGCATCAAATTTTCTGTGTCCCATGTGTTAGTTTTATTGATCACTTTTATGTCATCAGTGTAGAGGTAGGTTTTGCCAGTTTTGAAGCTACTTCATGTTGTTTTGTTGTAGAATATGAAAAACACTGCCCAGCACAACACCACTGGTAATCGGTCGTGCCAAAGATGTAGTGGAGTTAAGTTTCGTGGCGTTGCATCTTTTCGGGACGAGAGACCTAACTTATTGCAATAGGTGGCCAGTAATCCTGATGGACTGAAGTAGGTTGATTAACGGATTGTGAAGTACCTTATCGAAAGCCTTCTTGATATTAAAATAAAAAACGATCAGTTGTTGCTTTTGATCTTGCATGCTGTTAACTTCATTGAAAAAATATATCAGCATCAAGTGTGTGATCTAGTTCTAACTAAGTCGTGTTGTGGCGGGGTGAATAAGACCTTACCTGAGTGGTCGATCAGCTAATTGACAGTCTATCACTTTCTTCACTACCTATGAGAGAACTGGGGCGATTTTGACCGGTCTGTAGTCTTGGATTAAGTTTTAGGCAATGATTTGTGTTCAGGGACATCATGAGTTCATTTCTAGGCTTCGGACTGTGTGCCAGCCTCTACGGATAATGTAAATATTTTGAACTAAAGTGCCAGAAGATTTGATCCGGTCATCTTGAAGAGTAAGTGTGATATTTCATCCGCACCGCAGCTTGCGTTAGGTGTGAGGTTTTTAATGACAGCTTGAATATTGGTAGGATTAAAGTTGATGGTATTGAGATTATTCTCACAGATGCAGTTAACATTAATATCTGAGGTAAGAAGTGTGTTCTGATTGAGGAAGAACCATGTACTAAACAGTTCACAAATGACAGTTTAGTTTGTAATAAGTCTCTCCATCATGCACTATAGAATAAACGTTGTGATTTGCGTTCCATCTACTGCGTTTTTTAAGCAGACGACAGAGGTTTCTGGATCAACATACAGCAGCAAAGTGCATCATGTGCCTCTATTTGTTTACTCATTTCTTGTTAATTTTTCACACTTTCAACTAAAGTGTAGATTTGATGCTGAAGTCCTTAGATATGCCATATGCCCGCACCTGTTTTAGTTTACGTAGCTTAGCCCTTGTTTTTGAGTGAAATGAGGATTCATTGATTTGAAAGATGTTTTGGAGGGGATAGTAGTGTCTAGCGCAGATTTAGGGGTGAAACTGAATATTTGTTATGTTGCAGAGAGTTCAAGAGTAGTAAAGAACATCGGCCAGTCGGAGTGCTGAATTAGATATTGGAAGTGTTCCTAGTCAGAATGTTAATAGCCTGAGTTGCAAACGCGTTATTATTCAAGATTTACAGCATTTTACCAGAGAAAATGTGGTGCAG
>CALYCR020000124.1:0-17187 GCA_944470395.2 Schistosoma turkestanicum | reverse complement strand
GGAAATCTCTTGAGCCCAGGACCATCGAATCCTCCTTCAAAACAAATAGAAGGGATTACAAAGAATATCATTCAATGCTTTGCATCTAACAACGATGACAAATGAGGATGATAATGGTCAGTTCTGTGAGTAGATGCAGTCAATCGTAGCAAAATACATAGCAAACGATTTGACCATTCTGATGGGAGACTTTAACACCGAGTTTGCAATGGACAACACTGGATATAAAAACATGATAGCACAACATGGAGTGGGAGATAGGAACAAAAACAACATTTCAATAATTAAATACTGATTTCGAGTTACTGACAAACTCAAGGGATTCAAGATAGCCGTCAGCGATAAATTCTAAGCCTGATGAAATATACTCAAAGACGACGAAGACAAAGTAGTAAACAGATGTGTGTGGGTTAATTAGATAACAACTTCAACATATCAGAGGGTTTTGGGTCACAACAATCACTATCACAAAGAATGGATCTCTGTGGAGTGATTTAAGAAAGGGATAACAAGAAGGCAGTAATCAATATCAGCCGAACAATATCAGAAAAATCCAAGACACGGGAGAAAACGACGAAGTGAAGCGACAAATTAATGCTGGTATACGAAAATGTGTCGAACATCCAGAAATGATGGCAGAAAAAGTTGCGAGAGAAGGAAACATTGGAGAACCATGAGATACGACGAAGAAGCTCGTTCCAAAATATAATATAAGAGAATGACCAATGAAATAGTTGCACTAATGTTGACCAAACAAGCACGAAAGACACTTATAAGACAGGAATCTCATGAACTCAGGATCATCAAAGCATCCTTCAAAACAGAGAAAGAGGGCATTACAATTAAAGTTATTCAATGTTATGCACACACCAACAACTAGAATGAAGACACTAAAGATCAATTCTACGAAAGGGTGCATTCAATCGTCCAGAGATGCTCATCATGGGATTTGATCATTCTAATAGGAGACCTAAATGTTGAGGTTGAGGTGGACAACACTCGAAATAAAGACATCACGAGACGACATGAGCTGGAAGAAAAGTACAAAAGATTTCTTTTGACTAGTGTATCGGAATAACCAACACGCAGCTGAATTCAAAAAATAACTGTTTTTGATAAGTTTGAATGATTGTGTGAGACGATGAAATTTATCAGATATATTAGGTCTTGACGATTTCGAATATGGTTTATCTTCCTTGAAATATCCTTGACATCACAATAAAAAAATTTCCCTTTATATTGGGCAACTGTTATTGATTATATTGGGTATTGTGAATTTCTGGTTTTCAATAAGTGTTTGATTGGGACCACTTGGTAATTCAGGCTGAGAATATTCTAGTCTCCACAAATCCATCACGAATACAACCGATATTAATGAAATTCAGACGTTCAGTAATTTTTGTAAGAAAAGAGAACTGATGATTTGGCTTTTCTGTCACACATGCAACAAAACGTGCAAGTGAAGACCAACAGTGTAGCAGCAGCCTCAGTAACAGCAGGTTTCAACATACACAAAGGAAAAACGAGATTGTCCAATGCGACACAAGATGCACCCACCAAATCACACTTAATGGAGATAACTTTGACGACGTACAGATATTTACGTATTTAGGCAGCATCATCTACGAGCAAGGTGGATCCTATGCGGATGTGAGGGCGCGCATTAGCAAAGCAACGATTGCATTTTTGCAATGAAACAACATCCAGAACTCAAAACAACTATCAACCAACACCAAAGTCATGGTTTTCGATACAAGTGTCAAGACAGTTCTACTGTTCTAATGGGGTGCAAACTTGGAGAACTACGAAAGCAATCATCCAGACAATACAAGTGTTGATTGACAGTTGTTTACGCAAAATACTTCGGATCCGTTGGCCAGACAACATCAGCAACAAACTACTTTGCGTGAGAACAAATAAGATTCGAGTAGAGGAAAAATCAGGACGAAGTGATGGAAGTGGATTTGACACACATTGAGGAAAGCTGTGTCACAACATAGGCCATCACACGGAATCCTGAGGTTATACTTTACTGAACTTGTGATTGTTTCAACTGAAAAGATTCATATCTAGCCCGTTTGAGTAAAACATGATAGATAGATAAATTGTGAAGTTTAAAATTAGTTAGTATGTTACATTAATAAATTGTGTCAACGATATGTGAATAAATTATTCGGTTGTTATAATGTTATAGTGTTTAAAAAATTACATTATGCTTGATCCCGACTTGATAATTAGTAAACCAATACTCTTCTACTGTATTTTGAGAAGCAAAAAAATTAGCAATGAATATAACTTGTAGTAAAATGCATCATACAATTCTAACAAATAAACACATGATTAGTAGTCACAAAACATTCCTAAGTGCACATGTAATGGATTAGTGTTCTGTGAGAAAGTCAATTGAAAACGTTAAGATGATGTGATCTATCATGTAGAAATGAATAGTAAAATAGAAGAGTTTTACAAAAATTATTACCGATTGCCAAACTCATTCATGTGGATGACAATGAAAATGAATTAGTGTTGCTTAATTTAGTGACGATTATTTAAAGAATTCATGTAATGAATATGATAGTAATGATGGTTTATAATTGTAATTGTGTTATTTCAATGTCAGAAGAATAAGTGTATGAGATCAGATATGTCAAGTAACAATAATGACTGACTCATGACTTGAATGAAACTCAACAATCACCACAACTCTATAATGCAAATCATGGAAATCTGCTCACTAGTGACTAGCTTGGTGAGGAAGTTATTGGAGTTCTATAGAGAAGCCGTGATCAGTTGATTTTAATCCTATCTGGGGTTTGTGAGGCAGTCATCGATCGAAGACAATGGTTGAGGTTACACAAAATCCTTAGATCGATCAAAGTTAGACATTCACAACATTGGATGTCAACTCAGTGGTCTGGAAGCTAGGTGTTCGGGTTCGAGACCAACGATCGTAGGTTGGATTCCATTTGTTCTCACCCACAGTAGTTTGTTGCTGATGTTGTCTGGCCAACGGATCCGAAGAATTTTGCGTAATCAACGGTCGTCTGGATGACTGCTTCCGTAGTTCTTTAAGTTTCCACCCCAGTAGAACAGTGGAACTGCTTTAACATTTGTAGTGAAAATAGTGACCTTGGTGTTGGTTGATATTTGTTTTGAGTTCAGGATGTTCTTCTGTTGTAGAAATTCTGCCTCCGCCTTACCCATCCGCTCCTTCATGTCTCCATCAGATCTACCTTCCTCATTAATGATGCTCTCTAGATATCTAAGGGTTTCTATATCCTCCGAAGCTTATTTGTTAAGCGTGATCTGGTTGGTGCATGTTGAGACTTTTTGCTGCTGAGGCTGTTGTCATGCCGGTCGTCCTCTCTTTCGTTTGTCGTTTTATGTGGAATATAAGGGCTAGATCGTCCCAAAGTCCAAATCGTTCAGCTGCATCCGAGCTGTTCACTGTATCCAGAGCTCCCCTTCAGATGCTGTCGTCCTCCTAATCCAGTCAACCACCAGATGCAAAAGAAAGGATGAGAGTAAGCCACCTTGTCTGACACCGGTCTTCAGCTAGAATGATTTTGTTTTATATGATAATAAAATGTACTTAGATATTTTCATTAAAATTTTTATAAGATAGATTCTGGTAAAAACTAACGAAGTAAAGAAAATTCGAAAACGATTGCCATAAGACCGAATTTCATTGCTTAACGTTCAATGGATAAGAGATTTTGAGTATTACTGGTTGAATCACAAGTTGTAAAAGTATGGAAAGATTGATGGACTAGTGTATTGTCCATTGAACATCCGACAGTTTGATTGACTGGTTATCAATCATTTAAAATCATAAAATGATTAAAAGTATTTCATTTGTGATGAGTTAATCAATTAGATTCTTTAAATCTGACTGTCATTCACGACAGGTTTCCGATTTTACTGTTCAAAAAAAGTATATAAAGTCTGTTGCATTTTCAATATCAACCAATTCACTGTGACTCCTAATCGTTATTCGTGGTGGTTTTCCTTACTGTTAGCTCAGAAATAATACCAACTGGTATGTGTTAACTGTGTCTATTCGTTGTTTATATTAAATAGTCATTTTCAGTAATAAGAGTAACATAATTCGAAATATAAGATTATTATATTATTAATGAATATTGTACACACGGTTTTCTGAAAATAATGTTATCGACTAGTTTCAAATCAAATAATATTTTATAGCGTTCGTATTCAAAAATTCATAAAATCATTTAACAAACATGTTGAGGTCAATTTACTATGAAATGAAAACTCTTAAGTAAAAATTTCACAATTTATGTAAATGGATAAGCTGTTTTAGTTATGGTTCTGATGGGTTATCCATTCTTATGATGTTTCACTTGTTTCTGACTGGGTACTAGTACTTGATACTGTTGCAATCTCATGCGGAAACAGTAATTTCAGCTCATACTAGTAGAAATATTTATCAGATGAACGGCTTTTTTACGACAAACAAACCTGTTGGCCACACAAACCACAACATGTTTAATTGTGTCAACTGATTATTGAAAATACAAGTTTTTACAAGTTTTGCTCACATTTTTTGGAATTGGAAGAATAAAATTAGATCATTGCGGGAAATGTAGAACAAGGTACATCTGTTCAATTTTTGATTGTATGAGTAGTTGGTTTTGATATTTTTATTCCTCAAATTTCAAAAAATCAACAATGAACTAGGTTATAAGTATCGTTTTGATAAATCCCCTATTTGAAACAAGTGGCAAATTAATGGTGTTGTTGAGAAAATATGTGTTTGCACATCTAGTAATATTTAACCGATACAATACACTGATTTGATTTGAAATTCAAAAATTTTTATTACTTTGAATAAACCAAATAGTGAAGAGTGGAGGTGTAAGTTTTATGCTTCACTAAAATGAGTTTGTAATTTATTGATTAACTATGCGAATGGACGTTAGTCAGATCATTATTTTAAATATAATGTATGTGCACTTGAAATATGATAAACCTTTATAATGCTCTGAACTGAAAAACCAGATTCGAGTTTTGAACGTGTGATTTTTCTCTGTTTTATTTCAAATAGGAAACAGTAAGTTATTAGTTTTTAAACAAAATAAAAGTGAATGTTATTATTTCACTAAAATGAATTCGTAATTTATTGCTTAATTAGGCAAAAATAATATAGTCAGATTATTATTGTAAATATAATTTCTTTGCTTGTGAAATACGATTAACCCATAAAATACCCTGCAATGAAAATCTGAATTCCTGTTCAGAGCTTATCTACAATCGGTTTTGAACGTATGATCGGAAAATTCGTACCAACGTGATTGTTGTTTCATTTTTTTTAATAGGGAGTAGTAAGTTAACATTTTTTAAATAAAATACATTAGCATTAGCTTTATATTTCGCTCAAATGAATTGATAATTTAAAGCTTGATTGTACCAAAAAAAACATTATTCAAATCATTAGCCTAAATATAATTTATTTGCATGTATGTCTTGAATTTCAACGAATACTCCTGATGATAATGAACTGTATTGTTGAGATTAGTTCTACTGGATTTCGCATGGCAGTAATTATCTCGAGAAAATGTAGTCATACGTAGAATAATAGAATTATTTTTGGTACTAACCTCTCTAAGATAATCACTTGTTTCATCAGTATTGTTGATAATTATAAAAAACATTATAGAACATCATACTGTAGTTTATTATTGTCGGAATGTTTATTATTTGGTTAATGAAGGATGTTTCTCCTACAGACGATTTGAGTTTCTGTCATTTAGTTTTAAATTTTTAGTATTAAATTCTAAACCTTATAAAAATAAAAGATAATCACTTGCTAACGAGGATGGATATCTCTCACTTCATGCTATATATATAAAATGGTGATTTGTGGTTAATGGATTTTTACGTTTGTTTGATTAAAAATGGCTAAGTTGTATGTTCGAAATTCACTTACATGCTTTGAATGACAATTGTTACTTTATCAAAATTGAGTTAAGTGTGGAAGAAACCAATAATTTTTAGCCATGAATACTATGAGTCTTTCATGTTGTAAAAATAACCTTAACCACAGTTTAGTCACCTAACTGTAAAGTTGTAAAACGATTCCAAAATCCATCAGCCCAATACATTTCCAGTAATTATTTAACAGTATGGAAAGACTTTTTATTCACATTAGTGAACTCATTTTCAGTGAACATAATTCATAGTCAGAGTGGAATGGAGTTCACTGAAGTGAATAAATTCACATTTTCTAATATGTATCCCATAGAACATGGAGTCTTTATGAGTGCATTAAGGCGATAGCGTTTTCAAAGAAAATAGTCTAAACCGATTGTTTATTATAACGTTACTTACTTACATTATTGTTGCTTATTTTGTTTAAAACGATTTGGTTTTCCAAGTACTGAACAGGTGTTTAGTCGTAAGCAAGTATGCTGTACCAATCGCATATTCACAGTAATTTCCTTACTGAGTTATCAAAAAATATTTTCATTTCCGGAGAAGAATAACATGACGTATAGACACAAAACTTCTTTTGTGGTGAATGTGCTAGAACATCCCATTTGAAATACGTTAAATCTTTATAATGTCCTAAAATGAAAAGCCAGATTCACGTTCAGAACATATTTACAATAGGTTTTGAACGGTGTGATTGAGAAATTTATACTACCATGATTTTTGTTTGTTTTACTTAAAATAGCAATCACCAGTAAGTAATAAGTCGTTTATTATATTCTTTGTTAAGATCTTGTGAATAAAGAAGAATTTTATACTTCAAAGGAAAATAATTCAAATGTTAAGTTGAAACGACATATCTTTCTACAGATTTCATTCTTAGCTTTAATAATACAAATTTGTTTGCCTAGTTTCGTTCATCAACTAACTTCACATTTACATTAAGACATAGTTTCATGATAAATCCAGTAATTTGTAGGTTAATATTGAAAATGGTAACAAAATGTTCTTGTTTTATTTCTAAAAGGCTGAAGTGGTGAGTTGTAAAACATTTTTTAAAAATAAAATTACTACTTTCTTACATCAAAAAGTCTGTTATCTGTAAAAAAGCTTTTATTTTAAGAGTAACATGAAATGTGTTTATTAAAATGAACTACACGTGACATATTGCTTGTCACGAATAACTATCAATATTTGAATAATTAGTTTGACATAAATCGAGCTAAGAATATTTACATTTATTAACCCTCATCTCATAAAAATTAATGTTTTAAAAATACTCTCAATTCGCATCTTTATTTTTATCTTCATCTTAAAAACAAAACAATTAAGATTCATTCACTAAATACCTACTATTAATAACACAGTCTCATTCATAACATGACGTTTTCTCACTGCTCACAGCCTATTGACTCACAGATTCCAAAGTTAGTAAATGAAAATGATCAGTGTTTATTTGATTACTGAACAGGAGTTATTCTCTGATAATTTTGACAATAATTATTCTGAAGAGGCCAAGAAATTTTACTGGATAAAACGTTGGGATTACTTCAAGTCCAACAGCTGAGATTATATCAAACATTGTTTACACCAGTTATTTCTTAAATCCCTCCGAAGTCTGGATCCACGTTGTTGCTTAATCATAAATAGTGGAATAAATCTAATATTTCATCGTTATCAATTGATGTTCGTAGTACATACACATTTTAAGCCAGTTACATAACTAGCTGACAGTGTTCACTGGTTTCAAGCCGTAAACTAGATCATCATAAATGAAAATGGCATTAGTATGGTAGTTTCTAAGTAGTATACAGTGGAATGTCAACCAGAAGTTTCAACAGCAGAGAAAATTTTCTGATCGAAATACAAACGCTAGCAAACCATATTGAAGATAAGAACATATTTGGAGGAAGACAGACAATAATCTGTTTGTTTTCTAAGTGGAAGTCTAAAGAGAAAGGAATAAACAATTTGTTAATAGACTGTGAATTCTTAAGTATATTAAAGATTCCCATTGTGAAAAATAGAACAACACATATAAGCGAACAATATTGTTTTCGATTAGATCGTCATCAGGCTTTACTCTAATATACATGAATATTTATATGAAAATGTTAAACCAATCAAGGCAATTTGAGTGATAATCACAATGAGATGAAAAAGGCAAAAGTACAAGTGGGTAGTAGGAAGATAGGTGAACCGATAGTAGTAGGAAAATTTATAAAATATGATAACTAAAATAGGTCAAAGGTGGATGAATAGAATTCAAATAATCATCAAAAAACATCAAAAACATTACGTAATAAGCAAATGTGTAAAAATAAAAATAAAATTAAAATTAAAAATATAATGTCAACCGTTAGTTGCGTCATATCCGGCCGTTATGTCGATGACACATTCATCATTGTAGATCAGAACACAAGAAAAGAAAAACTCTTAGAACAATTCATCAGTGTACACGCGGCAATCACGTTCACTGGTGAAGAAGAATATGATAAAAAACTGTCTTTCCTTGACATCACACTAAGTAGGCGAAATGATGGTTCACTCAGTAGAAGCGTGTATAGAAAAATCTCAGTGCTTGCCAATATACTCTATTTTGTAGTTTCACACCTATTCGCTACGAAATAAATTTGGTTAGATGTCTCACTAACAGAGCAAATATGATATGTTCAGTGGATACTTTAAGTCAGGAGCTGGAATTCATCAACGGCTCACTAACCGAGATTGGTTTTCCCAGCGCATTCTTAAAGAAGTATATGTTTGCCGTAAAAAATAAGTCGGTGGTTTCGACCGCCCAAAAGAAGCCTTTATTTATGAAGTTACAATTCAACGGAGATGTGGCCTGCGATAATCTGCAGGACAGATTAATAAGAGTAATTAATAAAACATTCAACGATGCCAAACTTGCATTGACTTTCGCCAGTCGACCAGTGATGTCTACACAAACGAAGGATAAGTTACTGAGTTGGCCTCCTCCATGTGCATTTACAAATCCAGCTGCTCCTGTGGAGATAGCTATATCGGGCGTACTTCCAGGCAACTTACACAACGAATGAGTGAACATCTCCCAGCATGGTTTACGAAGGGTCAGTCAAAAACAATACGCAGTTCTATCTTAGCACACCTGGTAGATAGTGGTCACATTGTAGATAAATCTAGATCTTTCCGGGTGATCTATCGTATACCTCCATCATTTCCCAACGGAGTTCGATCCCGTCTCCTACACATTACAGAAGCCATAGGAATACGTACATTCAACCCTAATTTATGTGTTCAGAAGAAATTCGTGACACCCCTATCTCTTCCGTGGCCGGATATGACGTAACTAACGGTTGACAATATATTTTTAATTTTAATTTTATTTTTATTTTTACACATTTGCTTATTACGTAATGTTTTTGATGTTTTTTGATGATTATTTGAATTCTATTCATCCACCTTTGACCTATTTTAGTTATCATATTTTATAAATTTTCCTACTACTATCGGTTCACCTATCTTCCTACTACCCACTTGTACTTTTGCCTTTTTCATCTCATTGTGATTATCACTCAAATTGCCTTGATTGGTTTAACATTTTCATATAAATATTCATGTATATTAGAGTAAAGCCTGATGACGATCTAATCGAAAACAATATTGTTCGCTTATATGTGTTGTTCTAATTTTCATATAAATATTCATGTATATTAGAGTAAAGCCTGATGATGATCTAATCGAAAACAATATTGTTCGCTTATTTGTGTTGTTCTAATTCTAAGAATACTATGATTCCATCTGGTCTCGATGTCTTCGTTAATTACATTAGGGTTAGTTTAGACTAGTCATGTAGTTGTTTGCAATGTTTGTTGAAATTGTGCAGACTGTAGGAAGTTAAGATAGACTAATCAAAACAATTTACCTCTGATGGCGTAATAACATCATTCGAGATTCAGTAACACTAACACCGACTATGGACTCACACCTCATGTATACGATATCTTCCAACATAGGGTATATCAACTCAAAATCTATGGATAGTTTATCACACTTATCTGGTGATTAATGTTTCCGAAAATGGCACACACTCTTCAAAGACAATCGAACAGTTTAATCACTTAGAAGTTCTTACCATACTAAAAGGTCAAAATATGAACCAAAAAATTTTTTTGTGATTTAGCTTCTCTCATTCTTGTCACATGTACCGGTAAATTTTAAAGTTTATTATTTGATCACTTAGTGTCAGTTTAGTTGCTGAATAAGTACTTAACATCACTTCTTGAGTAAATATTACAATAGATAAGTGTTTGAAATTTTGTACTTTGCAATACTCATTAAAAACCTTTAAATCAATGGATAGGTATGCATAATACTGCTAAGTGAACAAATTCTAAATGATTTAGATTAAGTAACACTGTTTTGATATATCATACAGCAGTCTTATACAGCTAAATGAGCTATATGTAGTAACGTCGTCGCTTAAAGCAATTTCAACATTGTTGCTAATTATTAACATTTTCGAATTTCAGCGTTCAAAACTTTGTCACCCTTAATTTGATAGCGATTTTAAGTTGATCAGTAAACACGTGATCATAGTTCACTACGGCTGCAGATAATTCTAATCACTGTAGTAATTGTTGTAAATCAGTCAGAAAGTGTGAAACAATTTCTTAAAATTTTTAACAGCAAGAAAATTAAAAAAAGGTTTTGGATATGTCTACCATTAAATAAAAAATTGCTGAATGCCTTAATGATAGCTGCACATCAATATGAGATACAACGGAAACAAATAAACATTTTACTGACCTTCGTAGATGACTGATTATAATTAGGTTTCAACACCCTGTGATGGAAGCACTGACGACTAAATGAAATGTTCGTAAAAGTATAAAAAGATGTTCCTGACATTATAATTCCAACCAAAGTACTACTTGCGGCAAACAAATGTGATGCTACTTACTTAGTAAAATGAAACGAATATTGACCTTACTGACAATGTTTTACAAACGGAAAATTACAAGTACCTGGAGAGTAAATTAGAAGAAGCATCAATGAATAAGCGTGTTTTCAAGAAAATTTTCATCAGTCCTGACTTGAACTAACTAGAACTGTCACACGTCTACACAGACAGACAGACAGACAGACTGATACAACACAGAGCTTTGTACGTAAGTACATCAGTTCAGGTTGCCATACCACATCAGCACTGAGACGCAACTGTCAGTTCAAATCCAAGAGTGATAGCGATAGTAGAAGTATTGGCAGTAATGGAGAAGATTAGGGAACGAAGATATGATTCGTGAAGTATAATTCAATGAGATAAATTTGGAAGGAGAAAGATAGAAATTATGAGGAATTCAGAAGGTTAGAATTAAACGGACAACCAAGGTACACACCTACACAGCTTATCTTTACTTCTGGACTGCTAGCATTTGGCCTGTAGTAGTGAAAGTGTGGTTAATCATTGAATTTAGACAAACAAGCACTTAATTTACTGATTATCACACATTTAACTTCCTTTACTTTCATTGGGGTTTTACTCTAGAATCACTGAAGGTGTATTCTTTAACTAGGGAATAAAGTAATGTTTATCACTTACTCTGGTTCTCTTTTTGGTCGGTAACTGAGTACCTGATATGCTGTGATCTAGTCTCTGTGCACTGTGCCATTCGAGTATCCAATCTAGCAGTAGTACAAACTTTGTCACGCAGACCAGTCTCAGATTATCAAATTATTGTAGTAAACCACAGGGAGCTAGATCAAGCATCAGTGAATAATCGTGTGGTTAAGAAACTTTCCATCAATCCTTGTTACACGACTTCACGGCTTATCTTTACGTTTGGACTGATAGCTTTTCGCCTGTAGTAGTGAAAGTGTGATTGGTCATTGAGTTTGGACAAACAAGCACTTAGTTTACTGATTACCACACATTTGACTTCCTTTACATTCTTTTGAGTTTTACCCCAGAATCACTGAGGGTGAGTGCAGTAATTGTGGAATAAAGTACTGTATATCGCATACTCTGGTTCCCTATTTGGTCGTCAATTGAGTACCTGATATAACGTGTTCTAGTCCCTGTGCACTGTGCCATTCGTGTATTCTTAATAATTACGATATAACTACAATTTATGAAAGTAACATGTAGTAAAATTTTTAAAATGTTATCCATAATATTTTGATGATTACAATACAAAATTATCTTCAAACAAGTTTTTTGGAAAACCTTAACTAAAAACTATAAATACCACTTTCGAGGAGAGCATCATTCAAGATCAGATATTTTCACTCGCCTCGTTTTATTGCACTGTATTATTTTTCGTTAATGTTTGTAATTTTTATCATCATAGTAACTGCATATTAGCTGTACTTTAGTCACAGAAATAAAAATGTTTGTTTGAAATCGAAGCAAATTTTTGTTAAAATACTGTGAATTTTAGATGTACCGCAGCTGCATTCGCAGAAAAGAATTATCAATAAGTGTTCCATTGTGAGGTTGTTCACATAATGAGTTCATTTGCCATCAAATTCTTAAGTGAATACTAATGATAAACCATTCACCAGACGATCATTATAATAATTATTCCACCTTCCACACAGTCACTTAACTTTCACCATTCAGAAGATTCGATCGTCTCTTCATTTTATGGTACAATAAAGATTTGGCTTCTATTCACCACAATCCAACCCAATCTATAAGGAAGATGATTTGTTAAAAATGAAGGCGAGATGTCAGAAAAATGTTAATATAAGTAGTATTTTAGAAGCATGGAAAACTTATATAAATAACAGCCAACAAAATTCACCAAAGGCATGAGAAGAACGTTTACACTATGAGGTATCAAAAATGAATAACTAATTAAATACACTTACACTAGGAGACTGTTAGACAATGTTCAAAGTATGTCTATAAACTGCTCATTAATTTGAAAGGTATGACTAGAGTGCCTCTACAAAAAATGGCATTTATATAAAAAATTTACGTTTATAATTATAGATTACTTCTGATTGCTTATTGATAACAACCGATGGAAAGATCTAGGCTAACAATGGTGAAAATGCTCAGTTCTGAAATGTCCGTATACCTGTGTGGTAAATTATGATGCTTAACAAACCACTATTTTCCAAAAGCACTGACAATTTCTGAGATCAAATTCACGATTCTATTAACTGTAAAAGCGATTTCAAAAAGTAATCTGTAGTGAAAACTGTCATGTCTTTTGACATCGTTCTTTCAGTACTTAGTCTAGTCACTTTAATAAATTATTCTGTAAATAAATTCTTACAAAGTATTTTGATATATTCTGATACCAACATATAGTTATGTTGAAATCGTGAATGAAACGCTGTTAGACCACACTTAGAAATGTGAAAGCACTGGACGGCCATTTCCTTCTGGTACGGGACTCGTCAGCAGTGCGCATCCAAGACTCCTGCAACTCGCGAAATTCGAACACTTAACCTCCGGTATCCAACGGTGTTACTGTCTGCTAGTGTTGCAGGAGTTGTTGCTGGAGAGTCCCATAAAAGGAAGAAACGGCCATCCAGTGCTTCCACATTTCCAATAGTGGTCTAACAATGATTAATCCATGATTTCAATATGTAAAATCTGGATACTATGATGTGAAATCAAGATTGTAATGTGTAGAGATTTTTATGTAGACGCAGTAGTAGTGTCTTTTAGATTCGTTCTCATAATCTTGCTATTAACTTCATTAAGAAAATAATCAGATAATGAAACAATTTGATGTGGAAATCATTCATCATATAAAAATGAACCGGATATGCGTATATCCGAATGAAATTGTCATTAGATTGTAGGGTGCCTATAACTGCGTGTTCTTATAGCTCGATTTATAAATCAGAAGGTGAACTCGTATTGATGAATACGTTTATTCGAGGCACACCACATACAGACTGAGCAGATACACTAGCGAGCGAATATGTGAATATGCGAATGAGCGAAGAGGAGAAGCGAATAGGAGAAGGCTAGCGAGCCAACTCCTTGGATTACAATGCGAGCGAATGAATGAAGCGACGTGGAGAAGGCTAGTGAGCCAACTCAAAGAGATAGAGTATGACTAAGAATATATAGTCAGATAAAAATAAGACAGACATATGACAAGCGAAATAGATATGCACACACATGAATAAAAGCGACGAATGATTGACAAGGTCAAATGCAAGCGATACAAATCATGTGAGTTCATGGGAAAATTAAGAGATTAACATTAAAGCGAAAAGGATGAGTAAGCGCGTAGGCGTAAGCAATGCTCAGTCGTATAAGCTCATAAAAAGCAGATAATAAAAAATAACAATGGTACATATCAGTTGTTGCTATACAAATGGCTTGGTTAAATAAATTAATCGAAAGGCTTAACCAAGTTAGATGTGAGAGAAGTGAAATATATGTGGAGGCACTACAATAGCCCCCTTCCAGCAAACAAGGTTACGAAAATGTCTTTGTTTGCGAGAAAAAAAATCAAAATCGTCGGAAAACATCGAAAGGTACGAAAATTAAAGTTACCTTGTCCGAGTACGTTCGTAAGTTCGCATAGTAACAGAATATCAAAAATATGTAGTAAGCGGTTATTAGCAAAAACAATCGATTTCGAATAGAACACATTAGGAGCAGTTGTACGATACGAAAATGTGATACAAATGCTGCAAAATATTTAATATCGTTTAGGCATGACAGTTAAGACGGAATTCGATAATCGCATAGACATTACGGTAAGGCTCATCGATAAATCAAGTGGCTGCAGATAGGTGAAGAAATTGCGGTCGAGATTATCGTGAAAAAATTTGGAGAATAAAGCTGCGTACAGATGCGATGCATCGACATTGAATGCATATCGAGAACATAAGTTACTACCATTGAGTATATGACTCCAAACTTATGTGTGTAATAGGGTTGCAAGCCGTTGCCAGCGTTGGGGTAGTCGAAAACATGCGAATATCAGCGTGCAGGAGGTTCGCTCGACTGCTTGAACTGCTGTTTCGTGTGCATGTGCGTAATATCATACCACCAATTTACTTAGCAGGCTGCAAGATTTTCGAGTACGAGCAGCTGATGAGTACATAGACGATATCTCCAATGCGATAATCGTATAGCCACGGGAATATTAATGGACCATAATTGTCGTTGAGCCGTTGCTTTGATAAGCGATTCGAAACATAATAATGCTATACGGCAAAATAAATGGAATGAACTCACCTTAATCATGAATGTCGTTCATTTTGTCGAAAGAAGTAAAATAATTCCGTGAGTTACAAATGTCCTGCCATGAACAGAATATTCGAAATGCGATTCGATTAGCGATTAAGATAATTCCATTATTGTCATAATATCATGATTCATCATAATAATGGTTCTTTCACATTAATACGATAATGATAGCGATAATTGGATAATTCGAGAAATAGATTAATGCGACAGGTTGGTACATAATCAAAATGACGATAAGATAATGCTTGATTCGTTCAGCTAATGCATTAAGTAGGAGAGCTGCTTTGTCGCTGAATGGCGTCGGGATTTCCAGTTAGCGGTTCTGTTCGATTTGTCCTCGAAATTACCAACTGGTTGGTTATATTCGATTTGTCATCGGAATCGTCGAATTATGTAGTGAGAGTTTACTGATCTTCTGTGAAGACGTATGGACGAATGAATCGAGCGAAGCAAATAGGGAGTGATATGAATGAACGACGGGTTCAACATTTTGTATGGTGGCCGATTTCGCTGACGTCGAGATAACCATTTTGTAGTGCACTGGCGAGCGAATGCACGGAAGAATGATTGCATTCGATTCTACGTCGAAATTACCAACTAATTGGAAGCGTTCGATTTTTCGTCAGCATCAGGAAACATTCTGAGAACGGCGGGATCACCATTATGTAGTGTGCCGATAACTGCGTGTTCTTATAGCTCGATTTATAAATCAGAAGATAAACTCCAAGTATCGTATACATTTATTCGAGGCACACCACATACAGACTGAGCAGATACACTAGCGAGCGAATATGTGAATATGCGAATGAGCGAAGAGGAGAAGCGAATAGGAGAAGGCTAGTGAGCCAACTCCTTGGATTACAATGCGAGCGAGTGAGCGAAGCGAATTGGAGAAGGCTAGTGAGCCAACTCAAAGAGATAGAGTATGACTAAGAATATATAGTCAGATAAAAATAAGACAGACATATGACAAGCGAAATAGATATGCACACACATGAATACAAGCGACGAATGACTGACAAGGTCAAATGCAAGCGATACAAATCATGTGAGTTCATGGGAATACTAAGAGATTAACATTAAAGCGAAAAGGATGAGTAAGCGCGTAGGCGTAAGCAATGCTCAGTCGTATAAGCTCATAAAAAGCAGATAATAAAAAATAACAATGGTACATATCAGTTGTTGCTATACAAATGGCTTGGTTAAATAAATTAATCGAAAGGCTTAACCAAGTTAGATGTGAGAGAAGTGAAATATATGTGGAGGCACTACAAGATATATGTAAGAAAACGATACAGCTCTAACTGTACTGTTGGATGAATTTTTGGAATTACTTGGTGAATAATGACGGAGATTATGTCAAACATAACTGGTAAATATGAAATAGATAGAATGTGACGAACCGACGAATCCGGGATGCTCACAATATCCTATTAGGCACTCGTCATCTGGATAAACCTGCATCTCAGAGTTGATATTTTCTCCAATACTCCAACTCAGTGACGTTTGCTACAAACACTATCACGTTATCCACTTAGTATCATCCAATCACCTTATACTAAGTCAACCTCCTAGAAATTCTATCGACTTGTGATTGGATGGAATAGCTTCAGCTTCTTAGGAGCCTCTGGAGGCCTCTGTGGACCATCTCGACAGTATACGGTAGCAATATCATAATGATGAGTTAATTCTGGTTGTTAAAGAATTTTCGATATTTTACATAATTTTCGAAATGTTACTGTTCCACATATGCTAATAAATATGACCAGAAGTAACTAGAAACAAAAATGTTTGTAAATATCAATATAGAATTGGTCTGGCTGTGAATATAGATCAAAATTCTTGTCATTATGACAACTGTAACTACTTGATTTCTTGTAATGTTTATTTTCTTCACTGTCATCGAAACTACAAAAGAAAGTCCTCCTCAAAACATCAATTCATATCAACAATATTTAAGGTCTTTGTTAGGCCACCCTTCGGAACCTGAAAGCAATGGAAGACTTGATTTGGGACTGATCTTGCTA
>CALYCR020000123.1:0-17149 GCA_944470395.2 Schistosoma turkestanicum | reverse complement strand
GAGAATGATACATTTGTTGGCATTAATAACTGTCAACATGCTTATCGTATATCGGAACTTTACAACAATGCACATCCTAACATCAAATTTACGATGGAATGCGAACATGACAACATGTTTCATTTTCTACATCTTGGCATCAAACGAAATCTAAGTGGCCGATAAGGAATATATACATATATATATATATATAAATATATATATATATATATATATATATATATATATATCAAAACGACAGAGCTTCTTTCCGATGGACTACTTAAAGATTTTGTTGAGAACACTATTTTATCGTGTACAAAGATTATGCTCTGAGGATAAAATTGAAAAAGAATTAGCCATAGTTGAAAGAATATAGTACGGCTAGAAAAAAGAAAATGAAATATCCTACAGTTAGTTTCAAATACGATGAAATATCAGGGAAAATTTATTTTAAACTAAATACTAAACTAACAAGAACGCATCCAGCATCCAAATCGGTCTTTCTATACGAAACTAATTATTCATTGAAACAATTAAATAAGGACAAATACATGCCTATGTTACCTCCAGTTTTACATGCACATGCCAGAGCACACATATCAGATGAGCAGAAAGGAGGTTTTCTGTTCGCACCTTGAAAAAATATTACAGAAATGTTGAGGGTAACTGACAAATGGTTTTTAACTGCATATTCCACTTTGGTATCTGTTTATCCTGTGCGTATCACATCGATATGCCTTCAGGTTACAATCATTATTAGCAGGGGTAGACCGTAGCCAACAGTGGAATCCAGGACGTCAGTTCCGTCCAGTTTGGGACTCGTCAGCTGAATGTGCCTGAGTCTCAGAGTTGACATCCATTACGGGACTCGCACTCTCTACATTTCGCTTCAAACGGCATCGCGCTATCCACTTAGCTACTGAGTGCAGATACCAGATGGCTTGTGCACAGAAGTGAAGATTCATTCCTCTCTGTCAACCACTATATCCAACTCTGCTAATAATAGTTACCAATGTTGTTTTGCTCCGAGGATCTTAATTTTCTTGATTACGTTAAATAAAACTGCTTTTTCTGTTTCCACAAAATTTAATCGAAATTCTAGTACCTTAACTCTTACTTCTGAGCTTAACTGAACTATTCTATATTACGTGATCTAATTTATGTTTCAAAAATGTTTTTATTTCCATGCTCATCTAGAATATTTAGATATTTGAACTCATAAATGAGTGAACGTCTGAACAATTTTAATTCTTCTTTATTAGGATTTCTGAATGTTAGTCAATTTTCATATATTAACTCAGGTTATTCTTGATATTTTCTATTCATAGTACTTACACTTGCTACATTTCAGTGATTAGGTTGATGATTTTAGGTTGTACACAGCTGAGGAGAATCCAAGAAATAGATGAATTCATGTTATTCTGTTGTGATATTTATTTTTTTATTCAAGAAGGGTTATGCTTTTTAGATTGGTTAACTACTCAGTGTATTTAAACGGAATTAAATTAGAGTTATTAAGCCTCTGCTCAGTCCAAGTGTTCATGGCATATCTATTCACATGTATGTTGTACATCAGTATTTATAGTTGTTCTATAGGCAGATAGATGAGATCGTATTATCAAATGATTCGGGATTCAAAATTCACGAAGAGGTTTCGTAATAATTCCGAAGACAGAAGAATAGGCTGATGCGAATAGTTTAAGAGTAATATATGTTGGTGAGATAATTGTTCATTTAACAGACATGATGAAGATGAAGAACGCTAAGGTCATAATAACAGACGAATAATAAACATATAAATCAATCGGAATAATCATTGACTGAGGTTTAATCATACAAATTTGGACCAGAGAAGAATAAGAGGTTGGGTACACTGTTTCTTCACTCCGAGTCTAAGTTTAAATAGGTGGGTTAGCAACACCTCATGAGTGCATATTCTTTTTACCCGGACTCCATTTGATGTGGTTCTTTTAACTGTATATATTATTTTAAAGGACACCATCTCCAGAGTTGATCAGATGCTCCTGCACTCAGCTACTGATAGCCTCGCGTTCCCATTTTAAAAGCCATACAGGGTGAAGTTCTGAGATTGGAGTCATCATTGTGTTTCGCCAATGGAGCTTAAATCACAGAAGCTAGTAAATTTATGTATGTGCATTGATAATTTCGTCGAAAAGAAAAATTATTTCACTGAATTCTCTTTATTTGAAATCAGTGTCAGAGGGTTATTTTAATCTTCTGATGGTATCATAAATACTCAAGTTTTGTTTCAAAGTTAGTTTCAAATGCGCCAAAACCCAAGCTTCAAACTATCGAGCATACCTGAATCGTAACTGTAGCGGGCCATTCTAAAGCGGCTTAAATATTCTTAAACTCATTTAAGTTATAGTTTATTTTGCATGGCAATTTAATTGACAGTTTTTTGACTACTTATGAGTAGCTCAATTTTACAACAATCAATATCAGGGTAATAACTGTTTGAAATATTTTTGAACACAACAATCAGAAATAAGCAATCTTTTATAGCCCCCTAAAAGTGAAATCGAATGAGTAAGGTCTTAATTAGACTGAAAAACTTGAAAATTACTTGACTTCTGATGAGAATCAGACATGTTTTAACATTTGTATGATGATTGTGTATTCGATAATGACACCATAGTATTCATCTTAGGAAAATATTTCATCACGTATGTATTGATCTTAGGCACCCGAAACTTAGATTTATTCATGAAACTAAGATTGTTGATTTCCAATATTCTTCACTGTACTAGTTGGCAAGTGCTTGTAAGAAGTTTCACAATTACTGAAGCACATTAATATGTTTTCTTAGCTATTATGTCCCAAAAGAAACTTATAAAAACATAACAGTGTATTATACTTTGGTTGACTTAGAACCTACCATATTTTATCTTTTGAAAATGCTTATTGCATTCAAAAAACGTCAGCTTAACTCTGGAAATGCATGTCTGGAAAGCTTGGACGTTTTTCCGTCATAGAGGAAAACAATACTTTTAGACTCTCGTTCTTTCTTTATGGCACCTATAATCAGAATGAAATGAATATCACAACTGATATCTTTATGCAATGAAACCTATGCATGTCAGGCAATTAAATACCACTTACAATAAGTGGAAGCTATCTGAGTTTGCTGTATTTAGGCCAAGATATAATAGTAAAATTCAGACAATGTTAATTATAGAAGACATAATACATAGTTGGTTCTTTCCCGTGTCGTTTAATGATCTCAAAGCATTAGATAGAGAAAATGAGCTGACTAAACCTGTAAAAAAATATATGATTCCTTCTGAAAACACATTATTCGTCTGTCTCTAACGCAATTTATTTTAGTGGCATACAAGACGTGTGCCAGAGCCACGTATATTCGTTAGATCACAATTCTCCAGTTATGGATCATTGGAAGTCATGAAACAAGCATTAAGATTTTGTGAAAACTAGCCTTTAAATTTATTCTGATCATAAGAAAGTTAACTACCTCAAAGCCAGTTTGTATCACGACGCGTAAAAAATCACATGTGTGAGGAACAATTGTTTGTGAATGCATTCAAACTTGTTAAGCTGTTTGATTAGTATACATGTATATATTTATATCTATGTAAATTTAAAATTTTATTCCTAAGATCCTTGTACTGATATCACTGTCCTGGTTTCTTTTTCTTCTAAATTAGTTGACCAGTCTTTCAACTCATCTATGATCGATTTTCTTCCAAAAACTAACGAACATAAATGACCATGACAAAGGTTTTTCCAGACTAAATTATTCTACTTAAATCAATAAAAGTAGTTAAAAACAATTTCACAATTTTTCTGAGTTGGGTATATGTCTTTTTCACTATTTCATGATACTGCCAGTTGTCCATGGTTAATTATTTAGTGAGCTATCAATGAACATTAATAGCCTTCTGTATCAGACAAAAACAAAAATATAAGCATAATTTCGTTTTCGTGCCACAGAAACAACTGGTTCTAATCTTACTGATAATTATGTGTATTTATTACTTGGACTGTTCGCATATAGACTGGTTTTATGCCAGCGATCAGGTGAATTGAATTAGCTTCGTTCACTTAAAACATCGTAATGCGAATAACTGAAATGAATACTTATATTTTTATCGTTGATATAGGAATTTTTTGCCATAAATTCTGTTAATACTTAAACTCCATAATCATTTGCATTGAATAAGGAGAGAATGGCAACTAGGTTAGTTCTACACTGTAGACATAAAGACGTATTAGCTGCTTAGATAAATGAATGAGTAAACGTAACACTTGAAACTAACTTTATAAAAAACAAAAAACTAAGGAAACATTTTTCATATGAATAGCCAAAAAAAACCCGGCTTCATTGTCAAAAACTTTGCAAAATGATTAATGAACTGTTTGTTTTTTTTTATTTATTCTTTCCTTCAAAATGATAAATGATAAACTTTTATTTGTCTCACTATTTTCATTTTCATATATATATAGATGATTTCCGTTGTTTTCAGTATAATTTACGCATAATAATAATAATAATAATAATTTTTTTCTTCAGTTGTCATCTTAATGAATAAAGTGAATAAGAGGAGACTAGGCAATAATGAATTAAGCAGATAGATTTAAACTTCTATGACTGAAATGAAATGAAATGAAAAAAAAAAACACGGTACTAAGTAAGAGTCGCTTTAAAAAGTAGTTTGTTCAAAAAAAAAGTTTCATTTCTATTTGATATTTTGCCTAATGAGTTTTAATTTTCTTTAGATTATCTATTTATAAACGTTTGGAGGTCCTATAGTCAGTCTTATTATTCCATGTTTATGTGAACCGAATTTCAATGATACTACTACTGTTACTCGCTTTTCGGTATCCATTTTTGAACATCTTCATAATGTAGAGAAGTGAGTTATTTCATTGTGTAGTTTATTGTAACATCATCAAGAAGGATACTCTATTATTAAAAATTAAACAGGTATTACATATGAAGTTGTTTTATTGGATTAGAGATTATGCAAAATAGGGGTAACCTAATCTCGAGAAAAAAATATTTCTGTTTTAGAAATCGATTTTCATTTCCTGAGTAGAAAACAGAGAAATTTATTTCACAGACTGCTGAAATATCAGACAGTTTAAACTTTTATTAGAATTTTCTTTAGTTTATAATCAAGTAGTTTATTTTTTAAAGACTATTGGAGTTGATAGTTTCTGCAGTTTCGTGGATATGTTGATTTTATCACAGAAACATAGTGAATTTGAATCTAGAAGTAGAAATTAGCTCTTGGATACAAGTATATTTAAGTAATAAGTCTTGAATGGGATATAATACAAGTCATGAATTTTACCACAGTTTATAAATACGATGGTTGAAATTTTTTTCAAATCGCTGACGTATTTCTTCAAGACTACATAAGGTATTGTTTGATGGTTTCACTCAACCTAAACATGTTTCCTTTTTTTCTACAGTTCTTTCTGATGAGGTTTAAAAAATGTCGTTTTTTGTCAATGGAATTTCATTTCTTGTACAATTCCATTTTAATGTAGTTAATTTGAGCAATAGTTGTCTGACAGATGAATAGTTGAAATATCTATGATAATTGAGTGGTTACAGAACAGTCAATTATTAGTTTAATTGAAGTAAATATCCCAAACTGTCTTAAATTATCTTCTATTCAAAAATGATACAATTACAAGGTATTCATCATTTGCCTATACTACCTAATAAGATGGACGAGAGAACAACTGAAACAAGATGTCACTTATCAGTTGACAATAAGCAAAGTAACATTCAACAATTCATTGGATGACACCTGTCGACTAAAATGACAAAGAATGCTGTATATGCTGTTAAAAAATTAAAATCTAAATAATAATAATCATCAACATCCTACAGCTTAGAAATTTAACAATAACTTAGTATTATCAGAATAATTATAATAGATGAACAATAGAATTCAAAGAAAAATTAACTCTTTCTGACTTTTAATACAGGCATGAAAAATTTGAAAGCACAATTGTGACTTGGAAAATTCCTGATAATATAAACTGTCCTGTAATGTACTACTTCTTTGAGTAGTATAGTTAGGACTTTACACCTAGAACTTTACATCCGTTAAGAAATGAATAGATTAATTGTTTTAGCTTCAAACTATCGATTTATCAGGAAAATATGGGAAATCTATCTTGTTTTTGGATTTTCCCCAATTACTTGCTCTGAGGATTAATTTACCTTTGATGCATTCGACTGAACCTGCTTTGTATTACAATATCTAACATGCATCATATCAATTTCCAATATAATATTGGTTTCTTTATCATGAAAGTGCTTTTCTTTTCTTATAATTCTTACTTGAAGATCGTACATTTGATTTGATTCACTTTAATTTGACTAAATACAACTTACCTTTATTAACCATCTGTTAACTTTCCTTAGCTAAAGTGTTCACTACAGAATGGAAACCAAAATAAAGAAAAATGCGGAAATCTGGGAAGATATCAATGAATTTCAAATATTCGTCGAATAAAAGTAATTTAATGCTTTGTTTAAAATCCTAATTACTTTGATGCTCAAATAAAATAACTGATATTCAAACAAAAAGGTTGATTGGATAACTTTGAAAATATGCGCAAAAAGTTAAATACTATTAACATGACTCCTATGTTTCTTTTAATTATTTCAAACACCTATTAAAATTATTTTGAAAATAACTGTACACAGTGCTCCTCAGATTTCAGAAACAATTAGAACACGGTAGACTGATGATGATAGCAGCCCTGGAAAAGAAAGATATTTTTGTTGGGATAGCCAATCGAGAAGAAAGCCACGCACATTGTGGATTGATGAACTATTTAATTAATGTTCATGATAAACTATTTCATTAATGATGAACTATATGATTAGTGTTCATGATGAACTATTTGATTCATGTTCAAAATATTTAACGACATTTATATAATTGTATAAATACGCATGTTTGATTGTATATTTTTGATTCTGACAATAAGCGTTCTCCAATGTCTTCCGTCTTCTTATTTTTGAACGGAGGGCTCTAACGTTCGGTGTGTCATTAGTACAGTGGTTTGGCGTTACATCAAGTACAAAACATAAAAATTTTGAGTTAATTATGTGTATGAAAAAAACTTTTCCCAAGTTTTAATTAATTGCTTACCCAAAATACCCTCTCGTGGAACATAGATCAACAACCTGGATTCTCCAACTAAATCTGTCCTGATTCTTTTTTCCAGTTGTTGCCACGCCCTATTCATTCTTCTGATGTCTGTCTCCAATTCCTGTCGCAATGGTTACATTGGTCTGCCGTTTTTTCTTTGGTCTTGAGAAATCCATTTCGTTTGTCAGCTCTAATGCTTATCTCCACTTCCCTTTTTGCTTCTGTGTATTCATCCTAAGCCTTGGCTTTCTCTGCTTGTGTTCAGCTGTTACTGATTTCGGTCTTCTCTCCGCTCCTTAGTTGAATCTTATATAGTGTACCAATAGTGTTCTGTTCTTAATGATAACGCTTCTCGCCGCCAAAAACCTCGTGACTAACTGAACTTAATCCTCCTTTAATCCTTTTCCACATGTTCTCCACAGTAGTTTTCTTATCATTGAGTAGGTCGCGAAATACTCGGAACTCATTTCTGAGAGCTATCTTGAATAAGTCGAGTTTAGAGGTATCCCGATGAAAGGCCGTATTAAACTTTTTATATGCTGCTTGCCCAGTGGCCCAGTGCTTCTTTAACTTCGAGTTCATCTCGGCCACCTCTAGGTGGTGATCTTAAACCGCGTCAGCCCCTTTCTTTGTTTTCACCTCTTCCATGGTTCTTCTGAACATCTTATTGATGCAGATGTGATAGGTTTGGTTCTGTGTGGTACAGTCCAGTGAAACCCATGTAGCTTTTCGAATGCGTTTGTGAGGGAATATGGTGACATCGATAACCACTTTCTTGAAGGCATATAGAGTTGCCAATCTCTCACCATTTGAATGGTTTTAATGATTTTTTACGGTTAGCGTATTTTTAGCGCTTGTTTTCTATTGGATGAAAGTGCTAACTTCATTCCTAACCCTCCTCTAGGTTTGGACCTGGCAGTCAGCCTAGAAAGGTAGGCAGAGTTAATTTTCTTCCAGAAAAACAAGGAATTTTATTTAGACTGGTTTCTACTTGTCATACTGACACAAGACATCAAGTAGAAACGTGAATCATCAACAAACCAATATTTAGTTTTACCTATCTACTGAATTTGCAGCCATCAGTGACCCAAAATGCGATTAATGTGTTTGAATGGAAGTGATTGTCAAGCTTTATTCCCAACCGTTATACATTTCTATCATATTTGTGAATTCTATCACTAATTAAAACAAATACTCGCACCACAGCTTACCTTTCTTTTGCTTACTTACCTTCTTACGCCTGCCACCCTCAATGGATCAAAAGACAGCGACTGGCATTCTCCATCCTGCTCTGTCCTAGGCCTCTCTACCCAGTTCTGTCCAATTTTTGTTCATTCTTCTCATGTCTGTCCCCATTTCTCGGTGTAATTTGATTCTCGGTCTTCCTCTTTTCCTTTGGCCTCTCCTCTGATTCATCATAATTTTTTGTTGATCAATCGAGCTAAAGTCATTTGATATTTTTATTTTTAATTGTCAAAGACACAAATTTATTTACTTACTTATTTGTTTACATAATTCAGATCATGGGGCTTTTTTTGTCAATACAAATCATATCAATGTTTCAAAAATCTCCTGTATACATCTTATTCAACTCAACTATTCTAAACGGTCTATGAAATAATATTATACCTACACATTCTGACATTAACCTCTTACTAAATTCAATGTTTATGAGTAATATTAAATTTTATTCATAATTTCGATATTTATTAATTTTTGAAAAATTTCAAGCTATAAACAATTGATGCTAAGGAATCTAATGCACTCAAAAATTCACTGATTTCATTTAATCAGAAAGTATTTCTATTTATTTTCAAGTTAAATAAGCATCATTCTATTGATTAAGTACATTTAGGCTAATTGAATAAATGTATTCGTATAAAATTACTTCGTTTTTTGAATAAGAGAAATGATCAATTAGAATAAGTTTACTCCCATCTTTCAACTCTCTCTTTGGAATTTTTTTTCCGTTTTGTATATTTTTATAGATTCGATCATTTCATTTTGATTTGAAATTACAACTAATTGTGAGTAGATACATTGTTAAACGTTGAATCAATTTCTTCGTTATATATATATATATATATATATATATATATATATATATATATATATATGTATACAAAGGATTTTTTTCTTTACACAGGATAAGTTATGAAGTATTTATAGTGATCATTTTTTAAGATAAAAATCCACTATGTATTATTTATTTATAATGTTTCAATGGGGTTAAGAAAGAGCTTGTTCCTAGCTTTATTGTTTAAGAATAGGCTCATACAATTATTTTGTTAGGTTCGTCACTAGGTACGCTTGAAGCTATTAGGCGGATTCACCTTAGTCGATAAACGCGAATGAGACAATGAACCAGCGTTCAGGTAGGTTACCTTGATCCGAAAACGGCGAAGAAGAAGTCTTGATATAGCGTAGAAAGTATATTCTACAAACACCCAGCAAGCACAATGCAATCAAGCACACAAATCTCGTTTATTTATACATCATAGAAACGTCCTTGGGACAGTCACAAAAATAGCATACTAAAAAACACACAGCAGCCAATCACAGCCATGGATTTTCCTGGTGGGAAATGAAATCTCAAGGTCAACTGATCAGCCCATGCTCGCAAAAAGTGAAATCCAAAATAAGGCATTCATCAAGCGAGTTCTGAGGATCTAACGTCCCCAACAATTTTCTTCCATAAGAAATAAAATGCAGTTTTGTGACTTTCTTATAAAAAAAAATCAATATTAGACTAACTCTTATCAACCCTGTTACCAATCTTGGGGCATAGGCCACCGACTAGAGATAATCAGCTAACTTTATTCTGGGCATGCTTTTCCAGTTTTTACTAAATACTATTCATGTCCTTGATATCTCCCTTCAGCTCCTGGAACCATATGTTTTTGGGATATCTTTTATTTTTCTTCTGTCTTGAGTTTTCATAGTTCAGGGTTGTTTTTTTGATCGACTTTGATGATTTTCACAAAGTATATTCTAACCACCTCTAATATCTTTTCTTAACTTCATCTTCAACTAGGTAGCTTGGTCACAGTAGGTTAGTGCTGATGGTCTCTGTATTATCTCGCATAGGCAGTTGTTTATAAATACTTTCACTTTATTGGTAATGATTGTGGTAGCCCTGAACATTTCATTTTTGTACAATAACTATTTAGATTTGCAGATATTCTTTAATTGCAAACATTTTGCCCTTGGTTTAAACATTACATTACTTGCAACCTATTTAACCTAGAATGCAGCGACGTTAATTTTCAATTTGTTCGTATTACGTACTGAATATTGTGTTTGTGCAATCTATACAATGACCTTGATGATCGCTAATCACTGTACAGACACGTCAGCCTCTCAATTACCAGCCCCACGGAAATAGAGGAAAAACAACGACTTATGAGTCAGACAGACAGATCAGATCAGATCGTTTTTTTTTATTATTTCAATCATGCCTTTATATACATGCAAAATCAGACTGCATCGTAAACCAATTAGAAAACTGACATCAATACAAAATAACAGTAATAGTGAGTGTGAACTGGGGTAACGCATAGTAGTCAATTAACTATAGTTCATAAATGAGAAATGATATAACAACAGTTAATGCCTCAAACAAGAGTATAGGAAAAGAGCAACGTCACAATAATAGGAATAAAATGCTTACTTTGTATACAACCAAAAATAATGAATCTTAAGCGGAAAAAACAGTTCTAGAAGATAGTCAATCTTCTTTAAGTGCCCGCCATAACACCTCCCCTTTTTTTTTTTTTGAAAAAAAAAAATAAATATCATCGGTAAGATTTATCATAGGGGTTCACTCTGATCCTGTTTGGTTTCCGTCGAATTCTTTTTGATTTCCTTAGAAATGATGCTGTTCTTGTCTCCACTGCTTTCGTTTTCTGATCGCTTCTGTCAGTCAAATCAAGTAACATGTTTAACGTCATCGGAGTACTCAGCTTAACTTCATTCCCGTCATCGCATCTGGACGGTCGGATGTGGTTAACATGTCTTAGCCATTTCATATTGCTTACTCCGACCTCATAGATAACTCTTCCTCTGTTCCTTAGAATAATTCCAGGAACCCACTCCATTGTTTTACGATGAAAATCACGTACCCAAACCTTTTGTCCGGGTAAGAATCTTCTGGGCTTCGCTCCATGCTTCTTGTTGTATTGTATTTCCATTCTGGAATTACGTTCGATAGTCATTGCAAAATTTGGCTTCAAACTATCTAATGGCGTTCTGATTTTTCTTCCAAGCATAGCTTCCGCAGGGGACACTTCACCGACCGTCTCACGATTCGGTGTTGAACGATAAGCAAACAGGAACTTATACAATATCTCTTCTAATCTTCCTTCCCCCTGGGCTTTGAGTAACGCTCTCTTAAAAGTGTCGACGAATCTCTCGACTTGCCCATTTGATTGTGGGTGATACGGAGGGGTTCTGATATGCTTAATGCTGTTAAGAGCACAAAACTTCTGGAATTCTGCAGACACGAATTGTGGGCCATTATCGGAGACAAGTACTTCTGGGACTCCGAAACAGCTGAATATTTGACGCAGTTTGTCTAGTGTAGCCATGGTTGATGTAGACCTCATACAATGTACTTCCGGCCACTTAGAAAAAGCATCGATGATAATTAAGTAGTGTTTGCCCTTTAGGGGACCAGCGAAGTCTACATGAACTCTCGACCATGGATGTGTCGCTGGTTTCCAGCAGCAAAGTTCGGTTTTTCTAGGGGCTTTCGCAGCTTGTGCACATTTTGAACATCTCAATACATAATTCATAACATCAGTATCAATGTTTGGCCAGTATACGTAACTGCGGGCCAATGCTTTCATTCGGACGACACCTGGATGTGCAGAATGTAATTGTGACAGGACTTTGTGGCGCAAAGATTTGGGGATAACTACACGGTCACCAAACATAAGACAATCATCAACAATAGCAAGGGCGTCTCGTCGATGAAAATATTGTCGTTCTGTTGCGTTGAGGTGTGGGGGCCAACCACACAAAAGATAGCGAATAATTGTCTGAAGCTCTTCATCCGTCCTAGTTGTAGATTTTACGTCCATTGCTGACAAAGGTGTAGCCTGAATAGAAGTTTGCAGTATGTGATGAATATCATCTTCCAGTGACACCGTAGCAATAATAACATCTTCGTTCTCAAACTTTTGAGTCGCAATTAATCTGGAGAGGACGTCAGCGTGACCAAAAGTCATTGTTGATTTATAGCGAATCTTAAAGTCATAAGCTAACAACATAATTGCCCAACGCTGTAAACGATTGGCAGTATGTACTGGAATGCCGGACTTTGCCCCAAAAATAGAGAGAAGAGGTTTGTGGTCTGTCAGCAACGTAAATGGTCGACCATAAATCATTTTATGAAACTTCTTTATTGCAAAAATCAGTGCCAATCCTTCTTTTTCTACTTGACTGTATCTCCTCTCAGTAGCATTTAGAGATCTAGACGCATGAGCTATCGGTTTCTCTTTACCATCAGGGAAACGATGACTAATAACAGCACCAATACCGTAGTTAGAAGCATCGGCAGCGACAACTATCTCTAATTTTGGATTATAGTGGGTTAGTAGTAAATCAGAGGATAAGATTTTCTTGATTTCTTCGAAGGAATTCTGGCATGCTTCTGACCAATTCCATGTTGCATTCGCTTTTAGAAGTTGATTCAGGGGATGGCGTAACCTTTGCATAGATGGAACAAAAACACTATAATATCCAATCATACCTAAGAATGATCTTAAAGTCACCACATCGGTAGGTGCAGGCATTTGTGTGATAGCATGTATATTATCTGGATCTGGACGGCGCCCATGTTTATCAAATATAAATCCAAGGTATTTAACAGATTGAAGGAAAAATTCACATTTATGTTTCTGCAGTTGGAAACCAGATTGTGATATTCGTGTAAGTACTTTATCTAAACGTGATAATAGCTCATCTTTAGAGGAACCCACAACAATAATATCATCAAGATAAGCGGCAACACCATCAAGATTTGATATCATAATGTCCATTAACTGTTGGAAAATAGCAGGCGCTGGCTTTACACCAAAAGGTAGTCTGTTGTACTGGTAAAGTCCACGATGAGTATTTATTGTTAGATAAGGCTTAGAATCATCATCAACTTCTACTTGTAAATAGGCATCAGATAAATCCAGTTTTGCAAAATAACGTCCACCATTGAGTTTAATGAATAGATCTTCGGGCAATGGCAATGGATATGAATGATTTTGCAGAGCATTATTTAATCCAGTAGAGAAATCAGCACATAGACGAACAGTACCGTTAGCTTTTTGAACGACAACAATCGGAGCTGCCCATGATGAGAAAGTAATAGGTTGTATAACCCCAAGCTTTTCTAATCGGTCAAGTTCTTTATCAACTCTATCGATAGAGGCGTAGGGTACCTGCCGTCTTGGGCGAAAAACTGGTGTAGCTCCTTGACGTAAATATAATTTGGCTTTACCAATATTGCAACATCCCAAAATATCTTGAAATACATTCGAATGCTTTTCAAAAAGATGAGCTGTAGTCAAGACGTTGTTGTTTGATGTAACATTTAATACAGGTAGATTTTTAGGAATATGTGGATCTTTCAATGTACACACTGCGTCTAGTGGCACCTTCCAAAGATTTAATTTGTCAATCCAATCAATACCAATAAGATCTAAATCATGTCTGTTTGTTAAATAACAAGTTCCAGTAAAAGAATGTACTCCGAATTTAACAGCACAATTTATCATCCCAACGAGTTTTAGAATATCTCCAGATGCATTACGCGCTGTATGTTCAGTAGGGAGTAATGGGGGGGCAACCCATCAATTCCCAAGTTTTCTTAGAAATAAGTGTGATATCAGATGCTGTATCCAGCTGCAAACGAATCTGAACATCATTAACTAATAGATCTACATATCTTCTTTTGTCAGCAAGATTACACGTGAATGTCGAATATATACTACGTATGGAACTCTTATGATTCCGGGGAAACTTTATGCGTTGTCCAGATTTCAAATAATTCTGTTGTCGGCAGACTGTTTCTTTATGACCAACTTTATAGCAAATGTTGCACTTATGACGTTTATAACGGCAAAATCTCGCGAAATGCCAAGATCCACAAAACCAGCACTTCGAAGATGGTTTGGATAATTTAGTTTGACGTTGATCATTCATTGGAACACTCTTACTTTTGTTGGATTTGATAGCATGGATATTGCAATTTAGTGAAGCATTACCTTTAGTCTCTACAAGCTTCGTATCATTTTTGAGGTTGACCAGTCGTTGACATTCTGACGTTACCATCTGTAGTGTCATGTCATCGTTTTGCTCAATGCGTGATAGCAATCTTGTTCGAACATCAGCATCTGCTGGTGACTGGAGTCCAGAAACAAATAATAAACATTTAAACTGATCATTTGACAATGCGTTTAATTTAAAACGTTCGGCTTGTAGATTAATTCTGCTTGCATAAGACAAATAATCCTCATCTGCATCTTTTGTCAATTGAAGGCATTTATAACGAATATGAAATAAAGATGCTGGTTCACAGAATATCGCATTTAAAATGTCAATAGTTTCATTAAATGTCAGATCTCTTGGATGTCGTGGGAGGATATAATTCTTGTATTTAGAAAATTCATGCTGACCAAGTTTTTGTGTTAATAAACGCACCTTCTTCGCGTCATCTATATGTTTATATTCCACTTGAAAAAGATCTTCTATTCTACCGAACCATGATTCAAATGTATGGCCATTCTCTGCATCAAAAATAAATTCTGGAACTGAACTGAGTGATAACTCTATTCCTTTTTCTTCAGTAGTTACTCTGGACTGGATAGCAATTTTTGACATTAATGACTCCAGCATTTGTTCTTGAGAGGCTAGGAATTGCTGTTGTTGCTGCTGTAGACATAATTTCATTTGCTCGAATGTGATAGTCATATTGATTTTTTTTTTAAATCCGCTTTATGACACTGAATGCTGATTGACTAATAAATTGTAGCAGAATTAATGATCAATGACTGCGTAGGTTGGATCCACTTCAAAAACCGTCGCCAGTTTATTGTGTTTGTGCAATCTATACAATGACCTTGATGATCGCTAATCACTGTACAGACACGTCAGCCTCTCAATTACCAGCCCCACGGAAATAGAGGAAAAACAACGACTTATGAGTCAGACAGACAGATCAGATCAGATCGTTTTTTTTTATTATTTCAATCATGCCTTTATATACATGCAAAATCAGACTGCATCGTAAACCAATTAGAAAACTGACATCAATACAAAATAACAGTAATAGTGAGTGTGAACTGGGGTAACGCATAGTAGTCAATTAACTATAGTTCATAAATGAGAAATGATATAACAACAGTTAATGCCTCAAACAAGAGTATAGGAAAAGAGCAACGTCACAATAATAGGAATAAAATCCTTACTTTGTATACAACCAAAAATAATGAATCTTAAGCGGAAAAAACAGTTCTAGAAGATAGTCAATCTTCTTTAAGTGCCCGCCATAACAACAACTAAGACTGGCTTCTGGAGAGCTGCTGTTATACTCCTGCCATCAAGTAGAAAATGCTCCGCATACACATGGAGTTGCACTGATGCTGTCCAAACAAGTGCAAAAGGCACTGATAGGATTGCAATTTCATGGACACAGGATGATCAAAGCATCCTTCAAAACAAAGAAAGAGGGCATTACGATGAACGTCATCCACCGCTATGCTCCTAGCAACGAGTATAATGAAGACGTTAAAGATCAATTCTACAAGAGGCTGCCGTAAATCATCGACGGATGCTCATCGAAGGCTTTGGCGATTATGATGTGAGGACTAAATGTCAAGGTTGGTATGGACAACACTGGATATGAATACATCATGAGACGGCATGGAGTGGTAGAAAGGGACGAAGATGGTGAGAAATTTGCAAGCCTTTGTGCCACAGCGAAACTGGTGGGTAGAGTACTTTGAAGAACTCTTGAACCGACCAGCCTCACTGAACCCGCACAATAGCGAAGCAACCACCAGGCTCCACATGTAAATCACAAAAATTAGAAGAATCGAGAGGACAGTATGTATCTGCATTTCCGAGCACGTTTCAAACGTTTTGAGACTGGGAGGCGTAAAGAATTTAACTAGTACAATATCCTGACATTTAATTTAAACCAGGCTCATCGTGGACATTTACAAATCCCTCAGTATCATCAACAGACGAAAAAATAATGTATCTAATCATATTGCCAAAGCAGTAGCAACTAAAATACTTAAACGTCATATGTGTCTAAAAGGAACAGTAATCAACCTGTCTCTACATCAGCAATCCTGAACTCCTCTCTTTGTCAACCAGTGAACTGATACCGATTTCAGTTCAACAGTATGCTGTATCTCCGAAATGACGGAGTCATCGATCCGTCTAACTGTTATGCTTGTCTTTAGGTGTGCTTAAAACTTTTACAGGTTCACCTTGGTCGAATTACGAGAACAAAACAATGAACTAGCGTCCAGGTAGGCTACTGTGTTCCCTTGACCAAATTGTACCAGCTAGAAGTCTTGATATAGCGTAGAAAGTGTACTCTACAAACACCCAGCCAAAACACAGTGAAACCAGGCACTCAAATTGCGTTTATTTATACCCCATAGAGACGTCCTTGGGTCATTCACAAAAATAGTACACTAAGATGACACGGTAACCAATCACAGCCAAGGATTTTCCTGGTGAAGAATGTGATCTCAAGGTCAACTGATCGGTCCATGAAATGAATCCAAAATAAAGATATTTATCAGACGAGTTCTGGGGATCTAACACCTTTAACAAAAGTATTTTTGCAAAAGGCAGATCGTGAAAAAATATAAGAAAAGAAAAATGGTGACTAGCTCTTTGAAGTACACCCTTCTAACTTAGCATGGGCGTCTAACACTTGTCTCTCTTCCAGAGAGACAAGAACATAGCTGGTTAATTGTCCATGTGTCAATGGTAAC
>CALYCR020000122.1:0-21887 GCA_944470395.2 Schistosoma turkestanicum | reverse complement strand
CAACGACAGAAGTATGCGGTAATGGGATTCAACTTTCCAGTTTATAACTATGTAGTACCAGTGATAAGATCATGCAACTACACGAGCTATCGATGCAGCAGCACACAAATCAAGAACATGAGAATTAGAAGGCTTGTGGTTCAAATACAAAAGGAAAGGCATTGAATTAGTTTTAGGATATAGCAATCCAAAGTGTGTAGTACAGCGCTTCTCCTTAAGTAAACTCAAGGCTGTGTCGTGCCGGTATGAATGTCATAGAAAATGACTTTCATGCACTCCTTATAAACAGCAGCAACCTAGAAGTGAGAACATCAGATCCACTGTTTGATTGCAAACTGCTAGAAACCGAAATCACGTTAGATTAACCACAGCACATTCGTGGTTACACTATATATGATTCACAGAACTCTTCTAAATTGGACGTTGTCTTTACACAGGCTGATGGTTAATGTCATAAAGTTACTTCCATCTTTACGAAGGATCGCTCAGGTTACCATCTAGTTCAAGTGTTTCGCTGATATGATCTTTCAAGCATATTCATCTGCCCGTATTAGCATATGAAAAGTGAACATGGAGGCGGTCGTCTGTACAGTCTGCATCGGAATGACTATGTATTATCAGTAAAAAATCATGGACACATTCCTGGCTGTAATAAAAACGCGATATTGTTTGTAACGGTTTATCACTTTAACAGGTATGAGGAATTACGGCATTCTGATCTCTGGAAAAAATATGAGATCGTAAGTTGACTAAAATGGAGTAAATAATGTTCCAAAGTCAGCTCCAACCTTTGCACAGCTACTATGATAGAACGCTTCAGGATTGTTTACCGTCTAAGCAGAGAAATCAACATGAACATAGGAATAAAACCGAAAAATCTTGAGAAAAACTGCAAAACACATCGCATGCATCATTCTTCACAATATACAATACATCGCCTGATTAGGATGACGTACCCGCATGCTTGAAGAATTTGTCTTGTGCGCGAATATCTAACCTCTGTAAAGCTAGACAGTTATCTAGCGGTGTTATTGTCTATTTTTGATCCATCTAGGGGTTTTATTCGACCTCACCTGTTTGTCTTCGTGACTTATTGGGTTGATTTCTACTGTTCAGTTATTCTCATTAGATCTCTCAGTGAGAATCACCACAGACGAAAATTATAAATTCGTCTTGGTTTATGCAATAATCATTGAAAGCATGATCAGTGACTAACAACTATTGAGCAATCGTTCTGTTGTAAACGTGTTGCTTCTATGGAATATGGCTTGAGATTTGGACATATGAATATCACATTATTATTTCGTTTCTAAGTAAATCTATCTTATTTGCTCTTACTCTGTATTGGAGAATATTCATAGGTATTCATATTCATAATTATCTAGATTATTAAACAAATGGATTTGAAGACTGATTACTCGTTTTAGTCACCTCCACTGATTCAAAGTTTTGTAAATACTTTGTAAATACTTAGAGATTTCCAACATGCACACCTATAGAAACATTCATACTCCATGATAGGTAAATTTCACTATTCAATGTAGATTCAGTGTAGAAATTGGTAGTTCCAGGAAATTTCGATAAATTTCTGGTCATAATTCATAACCTTTCGTCTTTAGTTTGGTTTTCATGTCCCTAGTCTTCTACGTGAAGTTATTAGAGTCCATTCATTACAAAATACGGAAATTTATTCCGTTAATGTTTCCTTTGTTCATTGCATAACCGCCTGAATCTATTCGAATATTTAGTTCTGAAGGATGAATAATTACACCAGCTTGTTACTTCTTTGTCAGCTTATATGACTAGTACCCTGAGATCGAAATCCATGTGATTGGATGTTATTGATGTTAAAGAAACATAAGTCTAATCAACCTCTTAGGTATTCCATTGATCGATTTCGGTGATGAAGAACCATTATTACATAGGTTATAGAAAAGCATATTGAGGATGTTGAACAGAACATGATGTGGATTCTTCATTACTTCACAGACTTAAATTTTTAGCTTCTGAAAAATAATGAATCTCCACTTGCAGAAAGACATGTCATAAACACTTGATTTATTAAGTATTATTCATCAATATACTAATTTCTGCTTTTACTGCTCGAATTCCGTCAACCGATTTGCTTTCTGATTACAACAAACAACCCAGAATATTCATATTTTAGTATGGTAATAGGGGACTGCATAAACTGAACGTGGAAGGGGTAGTTAGAGAGGACGTCACCTTAAAGCTGTGTGTTCATCTATCAGGTTATTGCTTTGCTTCATATCAAAAGGCGATCTTCTGGTTTCACTATTTCCACATAATTATGCCACAAATAATCGTTTAGGGTTTACTAGAGGTACAGGAAGAACGAAGCATTTAACTCCTAAAAGAATTTTGAGGGGTAAATGAAGATAAAACAACTTTGAGTATCTTTGCGACTTCAGCTGTCAGAAGATGAGGATAGTGCATATTAAGAAAGTTTACATCTGATAAACAGATACAGACACCGGGAAAGAAAAACTTTTAGAACAATTCAACAATGTTCACCCGGCAATCACGTTCACTGGTGAAGAAGAATATGATGAAAAACTGTCTTTCCTTGACATCACACTAAGTAGGCGAAAGGATGGTACACTAAGTAGAAGCGTGTATCTAAAAAATCCCGGTGCTTGCTAATACACTCACTTTTGTAGTTTTACACCTATCCGCTACAAAAGAAATTTGGTAAGATGTCTCATTAGCAGAGCAAATATGATATGTTCAATGGATACTGTAAGTCAGGAGCTAGAATTCATCAACGGCTCACTAACCGAAATTGGTTATCCAAGCGCATTCTTAAAGAAGTATATGTCTGCCGTAAAATATAAGTCGGTGGTTTCGACTGCCCGAAAGAAGCCTTTGTTTATGAAGCTACAATTCGACGACGATGTGGCCTGCGATACTCTACAGGACAGATTAAGAAGAGTAATTAACAGAACATTCAACGCTGCAAAACTTGCATTGACTTTCTCCAGTCGACCTGCGATGTCTACTAAAACGAATGATAAGTCAACTGAGCTGGCCTCCTCGATGTGCATTTACAAATTCATCTGCTCCTGTGGAGATAGCTATATCGGGCGTACTTCCAGGCAACTTAACCAACGAATGAGTGAACATCTCCCAGCATGGTTTACGAAGGGTCAGTCAAAAACAATACGCAGTTCTATCCTAGCACACCTGGTAGATAGTGGTCACATTGTAGATAAATCTAGATCTTTTCGGGTGATCTATCGTATACCTCCATCATTTCCCAACGGAGTTCGATCCCGTCTCCAACACATTGCAGAAGCCATAGGAATACGTACATTCAACCCTAATTTATGTGTTCAGAAGAAATTCGTGACACCCCTATCTCTTCCGTGGCCGGATATGACGTAACTAATGATTGACATATTTTTATTATTTTTTGATTTTTTTTTATTTCATTTTATTTTTACGTATTTGCTTATTACGTAATGGTTTTGACGTTTTTGATGATTATTTGAATTCTATTCATCCACCCGTGACCTACTTTAGTTATCATATTTTATAAATTTTCTTACTACTATCCGTACACCTGTTTTCCTATTATCCACTTGAACTTTTGCCTATTAGATGTAGTTACGTAATCCTTTTCATTGTGATTATCACTCAAATTGCCTTGATTGGTTTAACATTTTCATATAAATATTCACGTATATTAGAGTAAAGCCTGATGACGATCTAATCGAAAACAATATTGCTCGCTTATATGTGTTGTTCTAATTTTCACAATGGGAATCTGTAAAATAATTTTTAGCTATGTGACTTAGTACTTTCAGAAATCGGAGATGCAATAACGACGCACCGAACAATTCAATCATGAAAATGGTTTATTGATCGGTCAAGGCTAGGGAATAAACGGTAATCCCACATTTTTCAGCAAAAGACCACACTGAATGTTATCTGACAACAGATAACTGGACATTGCCGATATTTACGACAGACATACGTTTAAATACGTCCACATCATCGAGAGGATGATGAGCCATGTTGTCTACAGTTGGCCCTCTAAAATGTTTGATGGTGACATGATACGGCTGTCTCAGTAGCGGTCGGACGAATGAAATCTATATCTAATGGTTATGCCTCATTTCAATAAAGTGATCAACATATCACTGAAGTAGTTGTCAAATGCATGCAGCTTCAGCGATTAGCAAAACTGATTACATAAATTACTCCAGTTTCATGGCAACAACTTGATTATCATTGACCGAGGATTACTCATGTATTAGGTTGTAGTCGACGTTCTTTCGAAATGGCCAGTAATCAGCCTACGGCAACCGAAAAAATACAGCTCCTTACTAAATCTTTCATCCGAAAATCCAAACAAAATATGATGGCGACTGATAACTGGGTTGCGATTTACCTCTTCCTTGTTCCAATTATTTCATCAACCGCTAGGCGTCACCATTTAAAAAGCAGTCAAGTGTGCTAAACTACTGGTTAGTGAATACGTTTAAAAAGGCATGCGTTAATTCGAAAATTGGAGAAGACACGAGCAGACGCATTCTAAAATTACCTAGACGTTTATTAAACTGCACAAAACGAGACGTTATAGATCGAATTGAGAGTACAAATCCTGGTGACAGGAAGACTTATAATGTTTCACAGCCTCATGCATCCGAGTTCTGCATCAACGCCAGTAGAAAAGTCATTCTCATATGAAGTGAGATTTCCAGTGTTTGTGCATAACTACAAACTTAACTATGGTCAATGGACAGAAGCACGAGAGTACAAAAGATTTGTCCATGTCATGCTTGAAATACAGGAACGAGACGTTATGTTCATGAAATTTGGAATCATATGGACAAACAGAAACCCTCCGAACAACTATTTCACTTGAGATCCCGCTAGATACTTTCAAAGTTACTGCAGCTTCATCGGGAGCAAAAACTGAAAACCAAGCTGATCTCTGTTCATTATGAGTCTTCTCTGAAAGCAGTGGTGAACACTCTTGCTACACGTCAATCCTAGCAACATATGCCGGTAAGAAAAGGGGTAGTGTTGTGGAAATTGGATCTTCAGAACTCTCTTCAGAAGGCATTTACCTCGTTATTTATTTTGAAATTATGATTTTCATACTAGTTAACCTTCAGCATACTTGTCTGCAAACACTTGTTTTTGATAGCAACATCTAATCTACACTTCACGTCATGCTATATATAGTAACATGTTTCAGTAGATATCATCACAATATGCATATTTTTTATGAAATGTTTTGATAACAGATTTCCAATTATTTATAGTTCAAGGAATCGACATATTCAATACCTTTCTTAGGGAGGCTTCTTCACCTTACCTTGAGAAGTCAATGCATGATTAGCTGTCTTATATAATTCTGTAGGAATTTCTTTTCAATATGACTACTCATAATATTCGAACGTTATGGAAGACAGGAAGAATTTTCCGATCCGCTGCATTAATGAAAATGCACGTTGTGATTGTACTTAGCGGAACACTTTAGATTGCTGCAGAGACAAGAAAGTATTGCTTCAGTATAGATGTTCTACTCAAACCGTCAAGTAGAAAATGCCTTGCGCATATAAGCAGTTGCTCTGATGCTGTAGAGACAAAACCTAAAAGCACTTATGTGATGAAAATCTAATAGACGCAGAATCAGGAAGCCTACTTCAAAACTTAGAAACGGGTGACCACAGTCTACGTCAATCATAGGTGTGAACCTATCAACGATAAATACGAGGAAATTAAACGGCATTTATATGAACGGCTGCAGTGGCTCGTCTAGGAAGACCCTGCTAAAGAATTGACCATTTCCATGGAATATGTTGTCGCCAAATGCTATACATATAGCCTATGATCTGAGGGCGTTTATTATTGCTGTGGAAAGCGATTAAACACTGACTGGTAAATTCGTATACTGGTTTGCTACTCAGAAAAATCTGTCGAACGAATCGCAATGAAAAATAATATTTTTCAACTTGTCTTTGTGTGAAATATGGATAAAACTCAAGTGATGTCCATTTACACTTTTCGATGACAAGTGATTTGGACTTTGAATGAGTTCGGTCATGGGAACTGAGAATCGCCTTCTTGAAGTTTAACTTTCTGAATACTCTGTAAGCATGAGTAGGTAAAAAAAGTAAACTAATTTATGCTCGGTTCAATTTTGATAGGAAATTAGTACGTATACTATCCTGGTTACTCCAAACTAACCTTTAAAAGTTCCAGTATTCTAAACCTGTAATTTGAAAAAACAAACAACCACAAGAAAACAAAAAAACATTAAGCATTTTTGTGATAATTGGTCATTAACACCTTTCAAATCAAATTGAAATAGTAAAGAATGAAAGCGACGTAAATGTGAAGAAACGGCTATTAGGTTGAACGAAATGATTGTTAAGCGAACAGTAATAATAACACCAATCACAGTCATAGCTATAATAAAAGAAAGTAATCAAACGAAATTTTGAAATCCATATGAGTTTTGTCATCAGACTACTCAAAACAAGAATTGTGTTGGTATGCACGAACCGTCACAGGCAATTATGTTCAGTTACCGTACAATTAAAGTGATTGATAGATAAATCAACTTTTTCAAACTATCATTTATAAATTTCTACAGAGTAACGATTCGGTCATGAAATGACTGAAGTAAAACAAACAGTGAACACAGTAATAAGTAATGCCACTGGAGTAATAGTTGAATTGTGGTGGTATTTCGTTCTCTGAGCTGGTTTTTTTGGTTGTGGAGCTTTCATTGTTCTTCTGAACAACATCATCAGCACGAACTTCGGATAGAAGTGAAGCATTAGAATTTCTCCACGTTTGACCTGTAGCTTATCCTGCTGACCTCGATCTTGATTGGTTGTTGTTGACCTTTGACCTGTCGTTGTTTGCAACTATGTTTTGATTGCCTCCCTCTTTTGATCTGTTTCTTGATCTAGTGTCACCTATAATTTTCCTGATTGGTTGATAAATTGGGTCAATTTCGATGTGTTTGTTGATTGCTAATTGACCTGAGTGCCAAGCTTCTAAAAATTCTCTAGTGTTCTTTGTCCTCCCCCTACCCAGTATTTCCACGTTGTTCCAATCAAATGTGTGTCCATAATTGTCGGTGTGTATTGATATAAGCGAAGCGTTGTCGTGGCGTTTGACTGCTAATTGATGTTCGCGTGAACGGAGCTGAAGAGGTCGTCCACTTTGTCCTATGTTGTTTTTTTCACAGTTTGAGCAATTTATTTTGTAGATGATATTTGGTTTTTCTTCCTTTGTCATTTTGTCCTTTGGTCTACATAGGACTGACTGAAGTGATTCCGTTGGTTTGTGTGCCACACCTATTCCAAATGGTTTCAGTAGTCGTGCCGTATGCTCCGATATGTCTTTGATGTATGGTAGGATGATGCGTTTACTTGTTCCTGTGCTTGATTTCACTTCTGATGATAGTTTTGGTTGATGTTTTTTGATGAAGTTGCGTGGATACCCGTTCTTTTGGAAGATAGTCATCAGATGTTTTTCCTCGTTTTTTAATGTTTCGTATGTGCTGCAGTGTGTCTTCGCTCTCTTGAACAGAGTTTGTGTGCAGTTAATCTTGTGGGTTCTTGGGTTGTTGCTGTCGTAGTTGAGAATTACATCGGTGTGGGTTGGCTTCCGAAATACTTGAGTTTCTAGTTTTCCTGTGTTAGTTCTGGTGATTAGTACATCCAGAAATGATAGGCTGTTGTTTGATTCCTTTTCCATCGTGAGTTGGATGTCATCAAAGACGTTGTTGATCTGATTGTAGATGTTCTCCAGCTCATTCCTTTTGATAATAACGAATGTGTTGTCTACATAGCGAACCACCATTTTTGGCTTGATCACTGGCAGAATCGACGCTTCCAGTCTCTGCATTACCGCCTCGGCGATGAGTCCTGACATTGGTGATCCCATTGGTGTTCCTTTTATTTGTTCGTAGACTCTGTTGTTGAACTGAAGATATGTTGTTAAGCATAGGTCGATGAGTTCAAGCAAACTTTGACTCTGAAGCTTTGTATATTTGTGTAGATTTGCGTCGTTGGTGAGGAGCAGAGAAAGAGTTTCTTTGGCTAAGCTTGGTTCTTTTGAAGAAAATAAGGCTGTTACGTCGAAGGATATCATCATTTCGTCGTTGTCAACTTGAATCCTATTGAGTTTATCCGAGAATTCTGCGGCAGACTTAATGGAGTAGTTGGATTCATCCACCAGATGTTTTAATATCCTCGAGATTTCTCTTGATAATCTACAATCAGATCAACAACGTCTTTGATGACATCCAACTCACGATGGAAAAGGAATCAAACAACAGCCTATCATTTCTGGATGTACTAATCACCAGAACTAACACAGGAAAACTAGAAACTCAAGTATTTCGGAAGCCAACCCACACCGATGTAATTCTCAACTACGACAGCAACAACCCAAGAACCCACAAGATTAACTGCATACAAACTCTGTTCAAGAGAGCGAAGACACACTGCAGCACGCGAACATCAATTAGAAGTCAAACGCCACGACAACGCTTCGCTTATATCAATACACACCGACAATTATGGACACACATTTGATTGGAACAACGTGGAAATACTGGGTAGGGGGAGGACAAAGAACACTAGAGAATTTTTAGAAGCTTGGCACTCAGGTCAATTAGCAATCAACAAACACATCGAAATTGACCCAATTTATCAACCAATCAGGAAAATCATAGGTGACACTAGATCAAGAAACAGATCAAAAGAGGGAGGCAATCAAAACATAGTTGCAAACAACGACAGGTCAAAGGTCAACAACAACCAATCAAGATCGAGGTCAGCAGGATAAGCTACAGGTCAAACGTGGAGAAATTCTAATGCTTCACTTCTATCCGAAGTTCGTGCTGATGATGTTGTTCAGAAGAACAATGAAAGCTCCACAACCAAAAAAACCAGCTCAGAGAACGAAATACCACCACAATCATCCAACTGAGCTTCAAGTTTTCTCCACCATCTCAAAATAGTTGACTTGGTCTTTCTCCTTTCTTTTGATTTTGAGGTTTATGAGATACTAGTGCTTCAGGTGTGTCGCGACTGAGTGCACTATTCATTATGTGTCTAATCCACTACTAGCGCTGCTTTCAAATAGCTTTCTCTTCTGGAATTTGGTTTGTTCTCTCCCACAGTAGAATGTTGCTGATGGTATCTGAACAACAGACCAAAAATAATTGGACAACTGTCTTTAAGCTCTTGTATCCTACAGTTGATGGCTTTCGTAGTTCTCTCAGTTGCCGCCATAAAGTAAAATGTTCTTGAATCGTGCATTAAATTTTCTGATTTTCACGTGGTTTTAGAATGCGGCTGTCCTTCATTTTTAGAAATGCTCCCCTTGGTTGCCGTTTCGTGCCCTCATATCTAAATCAGATATACTGTTCTTGTCAATGATGCTGATCAGGTAAATAAATGCTTGTGTGTTCTTCGAAGCATTTTCATCAGGAGTGATTTGATTGGCGCACGTTAAGATGTACCGAAGAATGTCGCTTTTCCTGCTGTTCATGTTGAAACTTGCAGCTTTTGAAGCTGCTGCAAGACTGATTGATGTGTCTTGAGTGCGTTGTTGTGTGTGTGATATAAGAGTCAGAAAATCCGCAACGTTGAGGTCGCTTATCTTTATCCTTGGTATCTATTGTTAACCGTGTTTTCCTCCTGATGTTCATGTCTTCATAATCCGGTCGAGAATAGTAGAAAGAGAGTAAGAGTAGCAATATTATTCGACGCCTCTCTAAAGCTTAGATGAGTCCGTCTTCCTATCACCCTGCTGGTAATTTTTCGTCACATCTGATCATGTTTAAGAGAATGCGGAATGTTTTTGCATTTGCCAGCGCGTCTGCTTTGATCGCGTTTGCCTAATTATTCAACTGTTGGTGAGCCGACAACTATGTTCAAGTCCGTGGTTGCTGAATTTGTTCAGCGAGGCTGGTCTATTCAAGCGTACTTTGAAGTGCTCTACGCAACTTCTTCGCCCTTCTTCAGTGTTGATAACTACTTTGCCTTCATTGCTTTTTACTGGTTGTTGTGTTTTGCGATAGTTTTCAGCGAGCTTGTTTGTTATTTCATTTGACTTTTTCCTTCTCTTGCAGCCATTGCTGCATTAATCACTAGATCTTTCATTTATCCACGTATTTCGGCTTTAATGCCGCCCTTCACTTGCTTGTTTGCTCTTGTGTCTTAACTTTCTGTGCTTTTGTTCGGATGATAGTGAGTGCTGCCTTCTCGTTGCTCTTCAATTAAACAGAGAAACATTCTTTGTGATGTTTCTACTTGTGGCCAAGAAACACCTGACAGATTGAAGTGATATCCTACTTGATACTTTCCCAGTTATTTTGATCGTTCTTTTTATTTCATTGAGTAGATCGTGCAGGGCCGGAGACCTATTGCTAAGTGTTATATTTAATTCGTTGAGTTTTACGGTATGAAAGGCCAAATTAAACTTTAGTTATGTTTTTCAACTTGTTTTCAATTGTTTATTGCGTTTCAGTTCCATTTAGCCAGTCAGCAAGTGGTGATCGAAAGCCTCATCCACAACGGTGCGTCTGAACTTTAGTGCCTAACGTCCATGTTCGGACAATATCATTTAAAATGCTTGCGTATGAGAAGCATTTTCCGATTGATGAGCAGAGTAAAACAGCAGTTTCTTCGAAGTTACTGTCCATTGTTCTATCTGCATCGAAAGCGTTTCACTGTAAACAAACACCTACAGGTTGTATCTGTTCATTTCTGCAGCACCGTGGATGACTCACCTAGTCTCCCGAAATGTACGAGCATTCAGTGTACAAAAAGTATTGTTTGCTGTAGTCATTCGACCAACGCCTCTTGGCTTCATCATGAAACATCATCTTAAGATTACCTCAATCCCATGCAAATTTTCAGCAGCTTGAATAATGTATTTCCGTTAGTTTTTCCTAATGCAGTCAGAATTTTATTGGATAAAGTCGTTAACTACAGGCCCGACGTTTAAGGCGGAGTTCGATCATACTTGAAATGACAAAAATTAGACTGAGCGTCATCATCATCAGTGCGCATCCCAAACTCCTGGAACTAGCAGGACTAAGACTCAGGACTTTTGATGTTGAGAACAATCGACTAACCTTCAGATGACTGATTCTGTATCTGACTGTGTTAGTATGTACCTTGAATCAATTCACTGTCTCGCAAAATTTCAACCTTTTTCTTTGGTAGGAACAGCTTGACACCCTTACACAGTTGAACTCCAATAGTCACGACTTCTTACTAGAACTTCAATAAACTTCCTCATGAATCTTGTCACATTTAAATAAATGTGGCTTCCATGATATGGTTGAGTCGACTTTTTAGTTGGTTTCAGATACCATGAATCAATCAGTGTAAGACCAGCAATGAAAATGGTGATCATGATCTTGACGATAATTCATTTCTTCGCAGATAGGTTGCTTTTCATTCGGTAAAATAATATCGTCAACTTTGTTCTACCTTCGTAAACTATGCACATTACACACTGCCATAACTAGACTACATGACCCCAAATTTTGTGACTATGAAACGTACCTTTCACGACTTTTTACGCAGCAGTATTAGTGTAGAAAACATTGTGTCGATAGAGATGACTAATAAGCACTTTGTACTAAGATAATGAAATATAAATAACTTTCAGATTTTTGTGGCTTCTGATTGGTTTATCACTTCTTCAAAAGTCATTTTTCGTGGATTAACCTGAAGTGATTTATTCTGAAATCCATATATATCAACATAGATGAATTTCGATTTCATGCATATGAAAAAGTGAAACAAACAATCCTCAAAATTTTCATGTGAACACATTCCGTATGACCATGTAATGCAGGTAAACGCTTTTCACACTTGACAGCATATTTCGAATTAACGCATTCCAACATCACTTCTTTAAACTCTAACGGAAAGCAACTTATTCGGTCGTCAGCTTTTGGTAGAATGAGACATTGAAAAATATGAACTAGAAATAAGTTTCAACCTATAACAAAATGATGATTTTCAGCGCAAATGTCAGAGCAGTTCTTCTGTACGAAAAGAAAGTTGGAGAACTACAACAGACATTATCCAAAAGAAACTGAGGATTATCAAAAGTTCTCAGTGCAAGACACCACCAGCGGGAGCGAAAAAAATTTATTTCACGCGAAGCAGAACTTAGGGAGAAACGCTGAAAGTGTACAAGACACACTGCGAAAAGCATAATTTATTGTTTGTTCCCCGATTATTTCAATCCATTTTTTTTACAAAGGCAATAATCGATTGACCCTATCAATATGAAAATAGTATAATCTCCACAAATTGGGTATACAAATAACAATCATATGCTCATTAGTGACTAGGTTCAAGATTTCTTTCTGAAATTCTAGTGAGAATCTGGTACTAGTGGAATTCGAAACGTATATGATACGAGACATCATATTAAATGGATTGTCAATGAATTTCCTACCGTTGCAGTTCAATTTGTTTCCAGTAGGTGTAGGTTTAACGCTCCCTCTCCTAGTCCAATATCAGAACACAATTATTCTAGAGGAAAGTAGTCTATATTATGGTAAAATGGAAAAACAAACACCTTCCAAGTCCCTAATACCCTGATGAGTATACAGTTTCAAAAGAATAAGTGATCATAGATCTGACCACAACGGTATCAAATCCAAATATGGCTGTAGCCATAATAAATATCAAATTTAAACAACATATGTACAGTTCATAAGCAAACATAAAAACTCCAATATAAGTTCAAAATACAGAAATAATAACAATATACAATGATGAAATCTAAAAATGGAATCAATTAAAGTACCAAAATGTTAACAGTAAGAGTCAGTCATATCATAACACAAATATATATACATGGAGGGATTGCATGTCGGTTGCATGTCAGCTGAGTGTTCTAGGGGTCAGAAGTTCGCTCATGAGAAAGAAATTCTTTATTTTGATTCGCGTGTGTGGAATCATAGTTATGCACTGTGGAAGAGTTTCATACTAAGATGTAATGACCGTCTAGTGCTTCAACGTTTTTGACAGCAACCAAGCTAAAATTATTTGATGAGTTTAAATGCGAAAATACTACAATTCCCGCAAATCTACAAGGCTTGATAACCTAAGTATCATACCGTCAGTTCGTCTCTCAACAACACTTATCTTTCACAATTTACAAATAATTCAGTTTACAGCATAACACTATAGTGAACAATAAATCTAGGTACTCCTAAACGACTTTTGATGCCGATGAGAAGTCACAGCCGTTTCAAAATAGCTAAACTATTCAATGAGCTTCTATGCTTAATGATGCCAAGTGTTATAATGTGTTCCCTGAGATTCTATGCGAAGTCACACTTTGATGGCAATGTTGAAAGCCAGTTCGTTTCACATATTCACAAGAAAAGCATTGCCAGTGAAGCTCTGCTGCTAATACTTAGAAAAGCTTAAACTACATTTCTGACGATTCAGTCTAGAAGAGATGGTAATTTTACTCAAACTCTGAAACACGTTGTCTTAACAAAGAAATTAGACGAAATCACATCCTTGCTCTTTAGTCAAACCTAATAAATATTTGGCCACTTTCAAATTGTGGAAAAAACAAACGTCTTGGACCTAAACGATTTTGAGTTCCTACAGTGAATATCAATTTCACACTGATTGAATGTTCTGATCTGACACACTGAACAAAATTTGCATTGAATAATATAGAAAAAACGGACATGTTTATTTGCCCCAACAAAATAAAAATCTATATCACAGAAAGATCAATTCAGGGTTCGCTTGCAGTACCGTTCCATAACTTTATGTAACTTTGACACTCACATGTTTCTTTTCCTGAATGTAGGCTAATAAAAAATTAGAAATATATTCGGTTTTACTTTACGTACGGCTGTTACCCAGTAAGGGGTGCAGATGGTCAACCAGTATTCTCACATCTACTATGTCCCAGGCACCTTCATTCACTTCTGACCAATTTTCATTCATTCCTTTCATATCTGTCTCCAGTTCTCCGTGTAATGTGTTCATTTGCCTGCGTCTTTTCTGTTGACATTGACGCTTTCATGTTACTACTTGCTTTGTGATGCAGTCAGGTGCTTTCCTAAATGTGTGTCCCATTCACTCTCAAGTCCACTACTGATTCCAAACGATCTCTTTTATTCTCCTTCAAATAAGGTTGTTGCAGATGATTTGCAGTCAACTGATACGAAGTAATTTGCGCAGAATTTCATTGTTATTAAAGTTGCTACCCCAAACAGATGAGCCTTTTTTGAAGTTTGTGTGAAAAAATGTGTCTTTCATATTAGCTGATAATATTTCTGAGTTGCCGAAGTTCTTGGATTGTGGAAATGCAGCCCTTCCTTGGCAGATTTCTGCCGTCATGTTAGCAACAGATTCTCTTGAAACGTCGATAACGCTGCTCACATATTCATAGTACTTTACGTCTTCAAAAGCACCACGTTCAAGTATGGTCGTCGTGATCAAATATCAGCCTAAACAAAACATTACAGTTCAGAAACAAACGCAGAAACTCGGTAAAGGCAGAAGATAAAATATAATAATATTATGCCGAAATCGAATCGAACAGCATAAAAAAATGTACCACTGAATGAATAAACAGGGATAAATTACAAATTCATACATGCAGAGATTTTAAAAAACAAAGCTTTCAGAAACTGATCTGACACCCACAATGATATAAATGTTAGCTATGGTTTTAGAATATATAATAAAAATAAAAATGAAACCATGTGATCTTTACTTGAAATACACAGAAGTTAATGATTATTCCCGAAAACAATCTGTTCTCTGTTAATTTCATAATAATTTGAATAATACGTCTCAATGTCGAAATGTTGATAACTGTAAAAGTTCAAAATTATGTAATGAGTAAATCTGAAATGTAAATGTTATTGTAAGGCAATATTTTTAATTCTCTGAATATTAGAGTTTTACAATGTTATTCTCTATGGGATGACAATATTTGATGTGTATTTTATCAAGTGATACTGTCTTTGAAATTTGTATGAGGTTCTTGAAATACATTCGATTTCATACATTGTGATAACCTTGCAACAAAACATGTCAATATCAGTTCATTATAACGTTATCAAAGCACAAATTATAAATTTGAGTATCCATTTTATTTAATAGATTATTTTCATCTACTGACATCAGACATGAGTAGTAGTAGATACTAAAACAAATCAGTTTATATTCTTCATTTATTAATGATGGAAATTTCATCCATGTTGAGTAATCAGTGTGGATGTTCATATGTCGAATAATATGAATAATTATCGATCGAAAGCTTATAAATATTCTAGAGTGGGCACACATTCAATAGTATTGCAAAAGTAAATTTTTAGTTATCTTTTCTCACAAATGAAATAAAACACAATCGAAAGAGATGAAATAATTAGGTAGGATTATATGTAATAATTCGATTTTGTTGCGTTCTCGCTACTCAGTCACAACACATGATACTTGAGAATGAAAATGATCATGAAGTTCACAGAACTGTTACAGGAAATTCATCATCATAGTAGAGCGCCGAGATTATGGTAATACAAAGATTGAAGCAAAAACATATAATACCTGGAAGAAGAACACGGATCATCGTATATTACATAATGATTCCTGTCATCAAAAGCAGAACAGTATTGTTCAACCTACTATATATTTTGGTTTTCCCCTCTCATTTCCAAAAAACGTTTATTGATTCTGTAGTGTGCCTATTTACTGCGTGTTCTTACGTTTCGTAATAGGCTCGTTCAGATTGTCTTATCCGAATGACGTCTGACGGTTAATGAATCAGAAGTTGAATTCCAAGTATCGTATACGTTTATTGTAGCACACCACAATAAAGATAGCAGAGAAGCGAATTGGAGAAGGCTAAGGGCCAACTCTTTGAGTTACAATGCAAGCGAATGAATGAAGCGAATAGAAGAAGGCTAGTGAGCCAACTCGAAGAGATAGAGTATGACTAAGAATATATAGTCAGACAATAATAAGACAGACATATGACAAGCGAAATAGGTATGCACACACATGAATAAAAGCGACGAATGATTGACAATGTCAAATGACAAGCGATACAAATCATGTGAGTTCATGGGAAAATTACGAGATTAACATTAAAGCGAAAAGGATGAGTAAGTGCGTAAGCGTAATCAATGCTCAGTCGTATAAGCTCATACAAAGCAGATAATAAAATATACCAATGGTACATATGAGTTGTTGCTTAGCGAATGGCTTGGTTAAATAAATTAATCGAAAAGGCTTAAGCAAATTAAATGTAAGCAGATGCAAATAAATGTGGATGCACTACAATTCTACTCATATCAAGTAACAGTTCTCAGCATTATGTGTTTATTAGTCTTCCTCTTTCCCTTTAATCGAATTGTACTAGTGGAGGCATATGCTGTGACATAGTTTGATGTTTTTTAAATTTTTTCACAATCAGATTCAAAAGCTTCTTCCTAAATATTCTTCGACTGATTCTGGTTTATTCTCCTTCACTGTAGGTTGTTGCTGTTAGTTTCTGGCCGACGTATTTTGCACAGGAAACTGATAAAAAATACTCGTATATTCTGTTTGGTGACTTTGTGAGATCCTTGATTTTTCCCTTCACAAAGGACAACTATTTTGACATTTTTAATAAAATGTGTGCCCTGATGTTGTTGCCGGCCGAAATAATTTGCGAAGTCAACTGGTAAAAATACTCGTAATTTCTGTTTGTTGACTACAAAATGTAAAACTATGTTGACGTATGTAATAATATAATTAAGCTGATGTTCGCGAACAGTTGCTTTTCTAATTATGTATCCGGAGAGCTACTGCCACTAAATCTGCTGCTGAACTCTTTGTCTCCTCTTACGTTTGCTGTTGCGTTCGCTAGAGAATAATCAGCTCATTTGCAATGTCCGGATTATCCGAACGGATATAAACTCCGAAAAATTTCATCAAACGTAGTGAAAAATCAAATAACTGATCGTCAATTGCACTATCTGAATTAAACCTTAGTTGAATTCAATGAGGTAAAGAATACAATAAATAAATTTGAAAAATATGATGTGATCGAAATCTTAGAGAAAGAAATAAAGAATAATATAATGAGTTGATGACAAAGTTACTTTGATAAGAAGAGATTTGAAACCTTTTATTATTTGGTACGAATTTCAAGTCGTCATTTGATTGCCTTACGTTAGCAGTCAGCTTAAATGAAGAACTTCGCATGTACGACAATCATTTCCACTTGACATACTACATTATTATTTACGGATAGTAGTGTCAATTAAAATCCATAGTAGTAGTAGTAGTAGTAGTAGCGATAACGGATATAATACGGTTCGAAGAAATTATTCAAAAAATATAATTCAATGAAAGAAATCTAAGAAGAGATAACAAAAAATAGAACTTTGGAGATCATGAGAGAACACAAAGGATGGATGTATTTGCGCTAATACAAATTATTTTAGGCTGTGTCATTTAAAGACTCTAATCATCGGTTATTATTGTCTTGCAAACCACAGCCATGCATTCCACATCTACTATCATGAATGACTAATTCTGCTAATGTCTTAATGTATGCTTGCCAGTCTTTGATTTGGCAGTCCATAAGTTTTTTTCAAATTACTTGAAGACCACAATGCAGTTGGTGAAGTTAAATATAACGCTTGTCCTAATCACCTCTGTAGATTATCACTTGATCATTAACCTTTGCAAGTAAAAGTTTCTGATTATTCTCCATTATTCCAAGGCGTTCGAATAATGTTTCTCATGCACCTATTATAGAATACTACAAGCCAATTACGTTCTTTGCAGTATGCGATATACTGCGTTATTCATGCATAGAGAATATCGAAATCATACAAGGAAAAAAGGTAGAAAATACAACGAGCAATAAAACTGAAATGACCGCAACATGAAGAAAAAATTCGAACTACAAGATGAGGAATCTTCAAAGATTACAGTAAGACAATCACTGGTGTTGTAGTGAACGAGAACAGAGGTGGGGCGAAAGAATTGTATTTAGCGAAAATTACAGAGTTACTCAGTAAAATTGGAAAACGTTATCGTAAATCTTTTATTTGCGAATTATCAGTCCATCCAATAGAACTGGACTGTTCCCGTTGCAAAACATCAATCCATTGTCACTATTCATGCGTTTCATACAAATTTCATTGTGCTCCAACTCTTCCTTTCTTGATCTTCTCCTATGTTCTGCTGCCAGACATTACGTTGGCACTCACGCCATATACTACTTATAAGTAGCTCACACCACAGTGTGATTGATTATGAGGCCCAATGTCCCCAATAAACATATATCAAATTAAGAAAGTATAAATACTTCAACAAACGTAATTTTAACGTAAGGCAAATTAATAATTTTCCTCAAGTTTGATATATATGATCGTAAACGTCATCTCGCTAAATGTTCTCTGATAACGACTTCATAAACTGAACCTCAATGTGTGTTTGTATGCGTGCTTACTGCCTTATAGCAAGGTAATCCTATTATATCTAGACAAAACGAAGTAAGTCATACTTAAGGGCGGGACAGTTAGCACATTCGCCTCATACAAATCACTTTACTTTGCTTGAAAGCTTTTCGATCTGAAATATGTCTGCGTGCGTGAACGATAATCTATACCGAAAATCCTTTATATTTCAACAGTCACTTAACCAAGTCTCCATCAACTTTAAATGTTGCATAAATATTTATCAATTAGCAGCTTCAATATTTCAACGATGAAGTTCTTTCCATTGAGATTCAGTGACACGACAACCAATCCAACATACAGCAGTATGTAGTGACGCATCACTTGCCAAAACATTATAACTAAATTATACAGATTACTGTCGATCGATCAAAATCAAAGCATCAGAATTCATTGGTAACTGCCTCTCATAACACACAAATATGCGGACGTTTATATTTAGGGTAACTGAATGGTAACTGACGAAAAGTACCGTTTGAATAACTAGAAAACCAAAGTTATGATGGAATTAGGTTTTTATTTGAGGCAATATTCTTAAATTCATTATATGACTTTCACATAATCAGAAGTTAATTCATCCTTCGCATTTTTCGGTATTGTCATGTTTTTATTGATTATGCTTAGCGTATTTTCAACTAATGTACAGTATCTGTTTTTTTTAACTCAAAGGTTTTCGTTCATTATTTGGTCCAAAGTTTAGTAATAACCTAATACATAGACAATCAATATATGTTGCTAAATAATTGGTGTATGCGGTTATTTCGTATATATTGAATTCTGCATCCATTTGTGTTAACTAAGCGCTGGAGAATTGTGATGTGAGTTTGTTACTTTTCACAGCATTATATCACTAGGTCTTTAATGATCTAAATCGATAAGCAGATAAGCAGACATATTTTTGAAGAAAAAGATTTTTCAGTAGATAAATAGACAGTGAATCATAATTGTGATCCATCGCTGATTGCTACCTGCTTACAGCAGTAAAAGCAAATATCAATATCAAACTACTTTTCCTGAAGTCTAAGGCATTTTCGTGAATGCGTAACAGTTATTATTTCCACTAAAAGTGTAGAAAATAAAAAAAGAAATTCGCATTTTTATTTTCAAGTAATTCATGTATTTACTTATTATTTTTCTTGATATCTAACATTTCACTTGATTCACTTGAAGATGGAGTTGTTGATTTTATACAAACTTAATATTCTAACTATGTTAACATGGGGTTTCGGCGAAATGTCAAAATCAAAAAACAATACAATCTTTAACTGTACAAATTCGTGCATGTAAGTAATTGACGTTCATTGAAAATTCATTATTACGCTCGACAGATTCAACAACATTTCATGGAAACAACCAATTGACAAATCTGGTTTCCTTTTACTGTAAGTCATAAAACCTGGAAAGCTTCAAATAAATTATTTCATACATTTTTATCCATCATCCCTTAAACAAAACAATCACCTGTGATTATCAGTTCAATCACAATGTTACAAAAAAAATTCAGAGTGAAGGCATCTCATCAGTAAATGTTTCATTTTATAAGTTACTAATATACAATCATCAAGATAATTGTTTACCGAGTCGATTATATTTCAAAAACATGCACTCGAATATATTGCTCATCTAAATTGCTGCCGTTTCAGGGAAACAGCTATTACCTCGTGCTGTACTTGGTGTTTGCTGCACTTCATTTTGTTGTTCAATTTAATTCCATGTTTCAGAGGTATCGCTTTAGTATTGGCACTCATTATAATACTCATCAAAGCCTTGCATACCGCATCTACAAGAAATACCATCATCATGTTTATGACGGTTAGTTAAACATAAATTTAACTGTTGTTTGTGATGTTGTTTGTATTCCCAGTGAGTTTTCCAAAATTCCATTGAGACTGTTTGTTGGTCAGGACTTACTATGACACGAAGTAATATACACATCCGTATCTAAAAATAGGGTAGAGATTAGGCACACATCATGGGAACCTGCATAAACAGATGAAATAAAGCTATTTAGAATTACTGTTTTCATTTCAGTTGCGATAAAGTAACCGCAAAGAAGCACTTAACTAGATGAAAATGAAGAAGAAGATTAAGAACGCCTAAAGTACTTTTCGATACACAAACAGTGAATGTGAGAACAAGGCTTGACTATTTATTTATCAGTAATTTTTATCATGGCTCTGTTCAATATTGCGCTTATCATAATGTGACATGCTTTTTTCTAACTTTTCAGTTGATTATGATGGTCATCGGTGTCGGATTATTGACTGCCTTTGAGATTTGGTATGAGCAGATCGTCGCTTCAATTGTGCCAGTCTTGACCCTAATAAGTGCCATTCTTTTGGGTTTAGTAAAGAAAGGTTTTCCCATCAAATGGAGGATAATTTTATTTACAATTTGCTTCGTACTGATAATAGCTGGAATCGTCTTCATCATTTTGGGCATAATTTGCAAGATTGGGGAAACCTATAAGGTAAGTTGACCTTGAACTATCAACGTCAACGTATTAAAAGTGATACCTGATTTTATTTCTTGCTTTATTAATTATTGTCACTTAATAACTAACCATTTAGGTAATGTACAGCAGGATGACTATTTTGGAAACATTGTTTTCAGTTTATTGTGAATATAACCTTATTTTAAGAAATGCTAGATACAAACTTTGAGACAGCAGTCTCTGATTTATTTATTGAAGATCTAGCATTTATAATAAATCTGCACTGGCGCTGCTATCATTTTAACAGTTTATTCGAATGTACACATCTCGTCCACAGGAAACAGACGGAAATGTACTGTTTAATCGGTAATAAACTAATTGTCACCAACAACATGTACAGTTGCATTTCAACCATATTCTAAACACCAAAAACCTACTGTGATAAAACACAAAGCATATATAACATGCTCATATCAGTTGTTATATGTACTATTGAATAAAATTTTAGTAATAAAATTTTAATATTCACAAATTCATTTCATGTTAAATTTTTTCTAGATTGTGCTTCCAATTCTGTCAGCGATCTGTTGGTGCGGTGCAATGTTTATTGTGAGTTTGTGATAAAAGATTGAATTTCAATTTCGACATAAATAAATATACATTATTCTCCCCGAACATTTTGCATTGTTGAATATCGTACTTCATACTGAAACATTAACTTTGAATTACTTGAAATAGTCTTTCATAATAGATTTTTCAGTGAAATGCCGGTTGTTGCAACACCATAGCTATTCTGCGTGAATGTGTGATATTGATTTGCGAAAGGTTAGAGAACCATATTTTGTTTTTTTGTCAATAAGTTGAACGTTTTCTCAGTTTGTCTGATTGATTATATAATCAAATAAATCACTGACTGGACATCTGCCTGTAACG
>CALYCR020000121.1:0-17321 GCA_944470395.2 Schistosoma turkestanicum | reverse complement strand
TAGTGAATGGCATTAGAAGGATGAACGGGACTTCGATAGAAATATGTTTCACCAGCATTGGTTGCACTTGCGCGATTACATCAATCTGACCGTATCTGTGGTTTGGAATATTTTGTATGATTACGGCTCCTTACGATTAAGCAGTCTCTCACATTACTGTGATATTGATGTTACTTTTCCTTTTTAACCTCGTCTGGAAGGAATACAAAGAAAAATGAGTTGAAATAATGTTAAAAATAATGAGTAAAGCGATAAGTTGGTAAGCAGACAAGGTGTATAGATGTTGATGAATTGGAGAAATAAATATTTGTTAAACTGTTAATACCTAAACAAGAAGGAACTCACAATGATACAGGGAGTTTGCGTTCCTTGTAATTGACAGTAGTTGATCAGCATCTACAGGCTTTTCAATTTGTCTTTCTACTAGAAATAAAAACTAAAACTGTTTTGAAGATATGAAAATAATGATTGGAATTTAAATCTAGAGGAATGTCATGGATAACACCTCTAAGGCGTAAACTATTACTGTTAGTAGAAGTAGAGGTGTGGTGCGAACTACTTATAAGTAGTATATAAGGTGAGTGTCAACGTGAAGTCTGGTAACATAATATGGGGGGAAGATCAGGAAAGGAAGAGTCAGAAAACAATGGAATTTGTATGAAACGCATGAATAGTGACAATGGATTGATGTTTGGCAACAGGAACAGTCCAGTTCCATAGGATGAACTGATCATTTGCAAATGAACGATTTACGATATGGTTTTCCGATTTTACTGAGTAACGCTGTAAATTTCGTTAAATACAATTCGGTTACCCCACCTGTGTTCTCATTCACTACATTTGGCTCCCGTGACCGGAGGAGTTGCAGGACGGAGTTCGGCGGAGCTTACTGAAGGAGTTTGGGGCCACGGTGGAGCTGGTGAGGGTCTGGGGCGGAGTTGGCGGTGCGGGGGACGCTGCGGGGAGGTTAGGCGAAGGCGGTACACGACAGCCTGGACGGTGCCACCGAGGAGACGGCGTGGGAGACGGTCACCGGGCGGCTGATAATGGAGTTCGACAGCCCAGCGGACAGGGAGGAGGCGCTGCAGATGTTCCGGTTGTCGCGGCTGTCGGCCGATGGTGACCTGTTGGTGCTTGCTGTGGAGCTCACCGGATTGCGCCGTGAGGAGTGGGCAGGGCACAGTCTTTGGCGTCGCAATTTATCGAGTGTGTGCCGGCCCCCGTGTTCCAGCATCGGGAACTTGTAAACGCTACACGTTGGATAGATGCCGTATCCATTCCAGACCAGTGATCAAGAACGATGACCGAAGTGGTAATCCGGCATATTGTAGCGTGTCACGGAATACGGAAGGTGATATTAACTGACCAGGGGCTCTGTTTTGAAGGACTACGACGACAGCTTATTAAAAGGGGGGACGAGTGTGGTGCTGTGGTGCGAACTACTTATAAGTAGTATATAAGGTGAGTGTCAACGTGAAGTCTGGTAACATAATATGGGGGAAAGATCAAGAAAGGAAGAGTCAGAAAACAATGGAATTTGTATGAAACGCATGAATAGTGACAATGGATTGATGTTTGGCAACAGGAACAGTCCAGTTCCATAGGATGAACTGATCATTTGCAAATGAACGATTTACGATATGGTTTTCCGATTTTACTGAGTAACGCTGTAAATTTCGTTAAATACAATTCGGTTACCCCACATTTGTTCGCAATAACTACAGGGGAATGTAAGTGTCTGAACGCTAAATTTTTTCTAAGTAAATTGTTATATCATGGTAACACTTAGTAAAATTCATTAGGCCACATTTGTTGTGGTTAAACGGTAGTTGTCATGTTTCGCTTCAAGTAGTTAAGTTATCAAGATCACTCTGAATCGTGGCTATACCTACGTCCACATCTTCAGGCTTATATCTGTAAATTATTCCCATATCATCAGCATATAAGTATGCTCTTCTAAATTTTACAGTATTACATATATCGTTTATGTACATTAGAAACAAGAGTGGACCTAATACACTTCTCTGGATAACTCCACTAGTTATTGTTCTTGGTGATGGAAGACAGTCATTGTACTTAACAATTTGTTGGTGCCCGTTTAGGAATGAAGCAAACCATGAATGTAGTGTTTTTGTAGTGTGCCGATTCGGGCGTGTTCTTACGTTTCGTAATAAGCTCTTTCAGATTGTCTTATGCCAAATGACGTCTGACGGTTAATAAATCAGAAGATGAACTCCAAGTATCGTACACGTTTATTCGAGGCACACCACAAATCGAATTGGAGAAGGCTGAGAGCCAACTCTTTGGAGTACAATGCAAGCGAATGAGCGAAGCGAATTGGAGAAGGCTAGTCAGCCAACTCAAAGAGATAGAACATGACTAAGAATATATAATCAGACCAAAAATAAGACAGACATGACAAGCGAAATAGGTATGCACACACATGAATAAAAGCGACGAATGATTGACAAGGTCAAAAGCAAACGATACAAATCATGTGAGTTCATGGGAATATTACGAGATTAACATTAAGGCGAAAAGGATGAGTAAGTGCGTAAGCGTAAGCAATGCTCAGTCGTATAAGCTCATACAAAGCAGATAATAAAAAAATAACAATGGTACATATGAGTTGTTGCTATACAAATGGCTTGGTTAAATAAATGAATCAAAAGGCTTAATCAAATTAAATATGAGTGAACTCAAGTTTATGTGGAGGCACTACAGTGTGTCACTGATTCCGAATGACTTTAGTTTAAGGAGAAGCCTTTTGTGTGGGACCGTTTCTGTGTGCAACCGTTCCTGCCAGCGTGCCACCTGTCCTTCTGGCTCGCGGAAAGAACGAAGCCACTGCAATGCACGATGGTCTGTGCGGACACAAAACGGTCTGCCAAGTAAATAGTGACGAAAGTGCTGTAAGAATTTCACTAGCGCTAGCATTTCTCGTCGTGTTGTGGAGTACCGTGCTTCGCTCTTGTCCAATCGGCGGCTGGCATACGCGATGACTCTCTCTTGACCATCCTTAGCTACTTGTGACAGGACTGCTCCAATAGCTGAGGAACTGGCATCCGTATCGAGAATGAATTCACCTCCATCTGATGAAGTGTCGGGGAAGGCTAGTATGGGTGGGGAGGTTAACCGTGCCTTAAGCATATCAAATGCCTGTTGACACTCGTTAGTCCATTGAAATTTTCGTCCTTTATGCGTCAACCGGTGCAAAGGTGCTGCCAAAGTTGCAAAGTCGCGGACAAAACGTCTGTAGTACGAGGCAAGTCCCAGGAAGCTACGAACACCTTCAGGTGATTTTGGCTGGGGCCAATTAACAATAGCACGTGTCTTTTCCTTATCTGTGCCCACTCCTTCGGCAGTGATGCGATGTCCCAAGAAGGCTACTTCCTTCTGCAACAGCCGGCATTTCGATGGTTTTACTTTTAGGTTATGTTGTTTAAGACGCTGCAGAACAGCTTTCAGGTTGGCAGTGTGTTGTTCAGGTGTGCTACCATATACAATAATGTCATCAAGATAAATCAAACACTTGTGGGGTGTTTTACCGTGTAATACTGTTTGCATTAGTCTTTGAAAAGTAGCTGGGGCATTCGTTAAGCCGAAAGGCATTACCATTTGGTACTACGAATGCAGTTTTCTTTCTATCCTGCGGTCGAACTTCCACTTGCCAGTATCCAGATGCTAGATCTAAGTTAGAGTACCAACAAGCACCATTTAAGGAGTGTAGTGTAGTATCAGTGCGCGGAAGTGGAAAAGAATCTCGTTTAGTGATGGCATTAAGGCGTCGATAGTCTACACACAGTCGGAGAGAGGAGTCTTTCTTATTCACAAGAACAATAGGTGACGCCCAGGTGGACGATGAAGGGACTATAATCTTTTTATCTAACATATCTTTTATCATCGACTCCAGTTGTGGACAGTAGTGTACGGGTACTCTGCGAGGCGGCTGCCGGACGGGCATATGGTCTGATTACGCTGTATGGAAGATCAGGGTAGAAGCATACTTACGCCAATTATCTGTTTCAGCACATTATGATTACCTCATTTCATTCTTGGGTGACGAATCAGTAAAAAAGTTAACTGCATATGGGTTTTCCCCACATAACTCTCTGCCTCAAAATTGGAAAGTACTGGATGACTGCTTCTCTTCAACCGTACACACCGATCGTCTTACTATGCAGTTTATCGCGCGTAACCAGAAATCCGCCGAGAGTTCGATAGAATACTTAGATGCTCTACAACAAATTGCGGTGCAGGCTTTTCCGGCTTCGGACGCCTCCGCACGGGAAGACCTAGTTCGCATCCGTTGTATTGAAGGGCTAGTACAGAGAGCATTTGCTTCGGATATCACCAGTCAATATCGCCGAATTAAAGAAAACGGCACTCAAATTTATTACCGCCGACCGATTGGCAAAACCATCAGAGGACCGTCCACATGCTGCGATGGCAGTAAAGAGCAGCCCATTCGATAGTTCATCAACTAAGACTCCTGTCACATATGTTTCTAACCGCGGTATCAGTCGTGGGCGGTTCAACTGGACGCCGTAGAGACGACCAGAAGACGACGACTACGGTAGTCGGCGCAATGAATGTTAAGATGGTGGAGAAAACTTGTAGCTCAGGTGGATGATTGTGGTGGTGTTTCGTTCTTTGAGCTGGTTGTTTTGGTTGTGGAGCTTTCATTGTTCTTCTGAACAACATCATCAGCACGAACTTCAGATAGAAGTGAAGCATTAGAATTTCTCCACGTTTGACCTGTAGCTTGTTCTGCTAACCTCGATCTTGATTGGTTGTTGTTGACCTTTGACCTGTCGTTGTTTGCAACTATGTTTTGATTGCCTCCCTTTTTTTGATCTGTTTCTTGATCCAGTGTCACCTATGATTCTCCTGATTGGTTGATAAATTGGGTCAATGTCGATGTGTTTGTTGATTGCTAATTGACCTGAGTGCCAAGCTTCTAAAAATTCTCTAGTGTACTTTGTCCTCCCCCTACCCAGTATTTCCACGTTGTTCCAATCAAATGTGTGTCCATAGTTGTCGGTATGTATTGAGATAAGCGAAGCGTTGTCGTGGCGTTTGACTGCTAATTGATGTTCACGTAAACGGAGCTGAAGAGGTCGTCCACTTTGTCCTATGTAGTGTTTTTCACAGTTTGAGCAATTTATTTTGTAGATGATATTTGGTTTTTCTTCCTTTGTCATTTCGTCCTTTGGTCTACATACGATTGACTGAAGTGATTCTGTTGGTTTGTGTGCCACACCTATTCCAAATGGTTTCAGTAGTCGTGCCGTATGTTCCGATATGTCTTTGATGTATGGTAGGATGATGCGTTTATTTGTTCCTGTGCTTGATTTCACTTCTGATGATGGTTTTGGTTGATGTTTTTTGATGAAGTTGCGTGGATAGCCGTTCTTTTGGAAGATAGTCATCAGGTGTTGTTCCTCGTTTTTTAATGTTTCGTATGTGCTGCAGTGTGTCTTCGCTCTCTTGAACAGAGTTTGTATGCAGTTAATCTTGTGGGTTCTTGGGTTGTTGCTGTCGTAGTGGAGAATTACGTCGGTGTGGGTTGGCTTCCGAAATACTTGAGTTTCTAGTTTTCCTGTGTTAGTTCTGGTGATTAGTACATCCAGGAATGATAGGCTGTTGTTTGATTCCTTTTCCATCGTGAATTTGATGTCCTCAAAGACGTTGTTGTTCTGATTGTAGATTTTCTCCAGCTCATTCCTTTTGACAATAACGAATGTGTCGTCTACATAGCGAACCCACAATTTTGGCTTGATCACTGGCAGAATCGACGCTTCCAGTCTCTGCATTACGGCTTCGGCGATGAGTCCTGATATTGGTGATCCCATTGGTGTTCCTTTTATTTGTTCGTAGACTCTGTTGTTGAACTGAAAATACGTTGTTAGGCATGGGCCGATGAGTGGTACGCTTCAGATTGTTCGAAAATGGGAGAATTTCGCCAAAAGGCAGGCTTCCACTCGAGAACAACTGTTTTTTCTCCACGAATGTCTTCGTCAGCATGTTCTGCCAACAAGCGTCAGATATAGACCACCAATCAACTGCCCAATGGGATGGCGAATAGCAGAGCAAAGTGGGAGACATATGGTACAATTAATGATTACCGACGCACACTACAGGATCCACAAATACCAGCACAGCATGGATGAACAAAAAGGAAAACTAGAAAGAATACTTACATCAGAACACTTAACAACGTTGACAACGGCGATTGAACTGTCAAGCAGACGACACAGAGAACAAAGAAGAAACATCCTCAAAGACAAACTAATCAAGATTTCAAAGCCAACCACAGAAGAAAACGCAAACAGTTGTGTGGTCAACCTATCGAAGCAACATCTAACGACAACAGAAGTACAACTGCTCCAAAAAGGATTAAACTATAACACGAAGGACGCTTCAAAACTGGAATTCTTCGCGGCATTAGAGTCATCGCTCAAAACGGCAGGAATAAGTGAAGAAACTCAACAAGAAATAAGACAAACCATAGTGCCACTAACTCGACGGAAGAGAGACAACAACCAACTAACAACACAACAACGAAAAGCTCTGAAGAAACTCAAAACCAGAGAAGATATAGTCATAGTCCCAGCGGACAAAGGACGCACAACAGTAATCATGGACAAGGAGGAATATATCAAGAAAGCCGAGGAGCTACTTCAGGACAGAAGCGTATATAAACCAGTCGACACAAACCCTATAAAAAAGTTGGACAATCAAATCTCAAGGACTCTAAATAGACTTGTCAAAACAGGACAAATATCAAAACAAGATCAATGGAGAATGAAATCCAATGGACCAACAATTCCACGATTCTACGGTAGGCCAAAACTCCACAAACCTAACATCCCACTACGTCCTATTGTGTCCCTCCCCGGAACCCCGACCTACAACTTATCAAGAGAAATCTCAAGGATATTAAAACATCTGGTGGATGAATCCAACTACTCCATTAAGTCTGCCACAGAATTCTTGGATAAACTCAAGAGGATTCAAATTGACAACGACGAAATGATGATATCCTTCGACGTAACAGCTTTATTTACCTCAATAGAACCAAGCTTAGCTAAAGAAACTCTTTCTCTGCTCCTCACCAACGACACAAATCTACACAAATATACAAAGCTTCGGAGTCAAAGTTTGCTTGAACTCATCGACCTATGCTTAACAACGTATCTTCAGTTCAACAACAGAGTCTACGAACAAATAAAAGGAACACCAATGGGATCACCAATATCAGGACTCATCGCCGAAGCGGTAATGCAGAGACTGGAAGCGTCGATTCTGCCAGTGATCAAGCCAAAATTGTGGGTTCGCTATGTAGACGACACATTCGTTATTGTCAAAAGGAATGAGCTGGAGAAAATCTACAATCAGATCAACAACGTCTTTGAGGACATCAAATTCACGATGGAAAAGGAATCAAACAACAGCCTATCATTCCTGGATGTACTAATCACCAGAACTAACACAGGAAAACTAGAAACTCAAGTATTTCGGAAGCCAACCCACACCGACGTAATTCTCAACTACGACAGCAACAACCCAAGAACCCACAAGATTAACTGCATACAAACTCTGTTCAGGAGAGCGAAGACACACTGCAGCACATACGAAACATTAAAAAACGAGGAACAACACCTGATGACTATCTTCCAAAAGAACGGCTATCCACGCAACTTCATCAAAAAACATCAACCAAAACCATCATCAGAAGTGAAATCAAGCACAGGAACAAATAAACGCATCATCCTACCATACATCAAAGACATATCGGAACATACGGCACGACTACTGAAACCATTTGGAATAGGTGTGGCACACAAACCAACAGAATCACTTCAGTCAATCCTATGTAGACCAAAGGACGAAATGACAAAGGAAGAAAAACCAAATATCATCTACAAAATAAATTGCTCAAACTGTGAAAAACACTACATAGGACAAAGTGGACGACCTCTTCAGCTCCGTTTACGTGAACATCAATTAGCAGTCAAACGCCACGACAACGCTTCGCTTATCTCAATACATACCGACAACTATGGACACACATTTGATTGGAACAACGTGGAAATACTGGGTAGGGGGAGGACAAAGAACACTAGAGAATTTTTAGAAGCTTGGCACTCAGGTCAATTAGCAATCAACAAACACATCGACATTGACCCAATTTATCAACCAATCAGGAGAATCATAGGTGACACTGGATCAAGAAACAGATCAAAAGAGGGAGGCAATCAAAACATAGTTGCAAACAACGACAGGTCAAAGGTCAACAACAACCAATCAAGATCGAGGTTAGCAGAACAAGCTACAGGTCAAACGTGGAGAAATTCTAATGCTTCACTTCTATCTGAAGTTCGTGCTGATGATGTTGTTCAGAAGAACAATGAAAGCTCCACAACCAAAACAACCAGCTCAGAGAACGAAACACCACCACAATCATCCACCTGAGCTACAAGTTTTCTCCACCATCTTAACATTCATTGCGCCGACTACCGTAGTCGTCGTCTTCTGGTCGTCTCTACCGCGTCCAGTTGAACCGCCCACGACTGATACCGCGGTTAGAAACATATGTGACAGGAGTCTTAGTTGATGAACTATCGAATGGGCTGCTCTTTACTGCCATCGCAGTATGTGGACGGTCCTCTGATGGTTTTGCCAATCGGTCGGCGGTAATAAATTTGAGTGCCGTTTTCTTTAATTCGGCGATATTGACTGGTGATATCCGAAGCAAATGCTCTCTGTACTAGCCCTTCAATACAACGGATGCGTACTAGGTCTTCCCGTGCGGAGGCGTCCGAAGCCGGAAAAGCCTGCACCGCAATTTGTTGTAGAGCATCTAAGTATTCTATCGAACTCTCGGCGGATTTCTGGTTACGCGCGATAAACTGCATAGTAAGACGATCGGTGTGTACGGTTGAAGAGAAGCAGTCATCCAGTACTTTCCAATTTTGAGGCAGAGAGTTATGTGGGGAAAACCCATATGCAGTTAACTTTTTTACTGATTCGTCACCCAAGAATGAAATGAGGTAATCATAATGTGCTGAAACAGATAATTGGCGTAAGTATGCTTCTACCCTGATCTTCCATACAGCGTAATCAGACCATATGCCCGTCCGGCAGCCGCCTCGCAGAGTACCCGTACACTACTGTCCACAACTGGAGTCGATGATAAAAGATATGTTAGATAAAAAGATTATAGTCCCTTCATCGTCCACCTGGGCGTCACCTATTGTTCTTGTGAATAAGAAAGACTCCTCTCTCCGACTGTGTGTAGACTATCGACGCCTTAATGCCATCACTAAACGAGATTCTTTTCCACTTCCGCGCACTGATACTACACTACACTCCTTAAATGGTGCTTGTTGGTACTCTAACTTAGATCTAGCATCTGGATACTGGCAAGTGGAAGTTCGACCGCAGGATAGAAAGAAAACTGCATTCGTAGTACCAAATGGTAATGCCTTTCGGCTTAACGAATGCCCCAGCTACTTTTCAAAGACTAATGCAAACAGTATTACACGGTAAAACACCCCACAAGTGTTTGATTTATCTTGATGACATTATTGTATATGGTAGCACACCTGAACCACACACTGCCAACCTGAAAGCTGTTCTGCAGCGTCTTAAACAACATAACTGTTATGGCAGGCACTTAAAGAAGATTGACTTTCTTCTAGAACTGTTTTTCCTGCTTAAGATTCATTATTTTTGGTTGTATACAAAGTAAGCATTTTATTCCTATTGTTGTGACGTTGCTCTTATCCTATACTCTTGTTTGAGGCATTAACTGTTGTTATATCGTTTCTCATTTATGAACTATAGTTAATTGACTGCTATGCGTTACCCCAGTTCACACTCACTATTACTGTTATTTTGTATTGATGTCAGTTTTCTAATTGGTTTACGATGCAGTCTGATTTTTCATGTATATAAAGGCATGATTGAAATAATAAACGATCTGATTTGATCTGATCTGTTTCATAAGTCGTTGTTTTTCCTCTATCCCGTGGGGCTGGTAATTGAGAGGCTGACGTGTCTGTACAGTGATTAGCGATCATCAAGGTCATTATATATATTGCACAAACACAACAAACTGGCGACGGTTTTTGAAGTGGATCCAACCTACGCAGTCATTGGTCATTAATTCTGCTACAATTTATAAGCCAATCAGCACTAAGGATCGCATTCAGTGTCATAAAGCGGATTAAAAAAAAAAATCAATATGACTATCACATTTGAGCAAATGAAATAATGTCTACAGCAGCAACAACAGCAATTCCTAGCCTCTCAAGAACAAATGCTGGAGTCATTAATGTCAAAAATTGCTATCCAGTCCAGAGTTACTCCTGAAGAAAAAGGAATAGAGTTATCACTCAGTTCAGTTCCAGAATTTATTTTTGATGCAGAGAATGGCCATACATTTGAATCATGGTTCGGTAGAATAGAAGATCTTTTTCAAGTGGAATATAAACATATAGATGACGCGAAGAAGGTGCGCTTATTAACACAAAAACTTGGTCAGCATGAATATTCTAAATACAAGAATTATATCCTACCACGACATCCAAGAGATCTGACATGTAATGAAACTATCGACATTTTAAATGCGATATTCTGTGAACCAGCATCTTTATTTCATATTCGTTATAAATGCCTTCAATTGACAAAAGATGCAGATGAGGATTATTTGTCTTATGCAAGCAGAATTAATCTACAAGCCGAACGTTTTAAATTAAACGCATTGTCAAATGATCAGTTTAAATGTTTATTATTTGTTTCTGGACTCCAGTCACCAGCAGATGCTGATGTTCGAACAAGATTGCTATCACGCATTGAGCAAAACGATGACATGACACTACAGATGGTAACGTCAGAATGTCAACGACTGGTCAACCTCAAAAATGATACGAAGCTTGTAGAGACTAAAGGTAATGCTTCACTAAATTGCAATATCCATGCTGTCAAATCCAACAAAAGTAAGAGTGTTCCAATGAATGATCAACGTCAAACTAAATTATTCAAACCGTTTTCGAAGTGCTGGTTTTGTGGATCTTGGCATTTCGCGAGATTTTGCCGTTATAAACGTCATAAGTGCAACATTTGCTATAAAGTTGGTCATAAAGAAACAGTCTGCCGACAACAGAATTATTTGAAATCTGGACGACGCATAAAGTTTCCCCGGAATCATAAGAGTTCCATACGTAGTATATATTCGACATTCACGTGTAATCTTGCTGACAAAAGAAGATATGTAGATCTATTAGTTAATGATGTTCAGATTCGTTTGCAAGTGGATACAGCATCTGATATCACACTTATTTCTAAGAAAACTTGGGAATTGATGGGTTGCCCCCCATTACTGCCTACTGAACATACAGCGCGTAATGCATCTGGAGATATTCTAAAACTCGTTGGGATGATAAATTGTGCTGTTAAATTCGGAGTACATTCTTTTACTGGAACTTGTTATTTAACAAACAGACATGATTTAGATCTTATTGGTATTGATTGGATTGACAAATTAAATCTTTGGAAGGTGCCACTAGACGCAGTGTGTACATTGAAAGATCCACATATTCCTAAAAATCTACCTGTATTAAATGTTACATCAAACAATAACGTCTTGACTACAGCTCATCTTTTTGAAAAGCATTCGAATGTATTTCAAGATATTTTGGGATGTTGCAATATTGGTAAAGCCAAATTATATTTACGTCAAGGAGCTACACCAGTTTTTCGTCCAAAACGGCAGGTACCCTACGCCTCTATCGATAGAGTTGATAAAGAACTTGACCGATTAGAAAAGCTTGGGGTTATACAACCTATTACTTTCTCATCATGGGCAGCTCCGTTTGTTGTCGTTCAAAAAGCTAACGGTACTGTTCGTCTATGTGCTGATTCCTCTACTGGATTAAATAATGCTCTGCAAAATCATTCATATCCATTGCCATTGCCCGAAGATCTATTCATTAAACTCAATGGTGGACGTTATTTTGCAAAACTGGATTTATCTGATGCCTATTTACAAGTAGAAGTTGATGATGATTCTAAGCCTTATCTAACAATAAATACTCATCGTGGACTGTACCAGTATAACAGACTACCTTTTGGTGTAAAGCCAGCGCCTGCTATTTTCCAACAGTTAATGGACATTATGATATCAAATCTACAACTAGGACGGATGAAGAGCTTCAGACAATTATTCGCTATCTTTTGTGTGGTTGGCCCCCACACCTCAACGAAACAGAACGACAATATTTTCATCGACGAGACGCCCTTGCTGTTGTTGATGATTGTCTTATGTTTGGTGACCGTGTAGTTATTCCCAAATCTTTGCGCCACAAAGTCCTGTCACAATTACATTCTGCACATCCAGGTGTCGTCCGAATGAAAGCATTGGCCCGCAGTTACGTATACTGGCCAAACATTGATACTGATGTTATGAATTATGTATTGAGATGTTCAAAATGTGCACAAGCTGCGAAAGCCCCTAGAAAAACCGAACTTTGCTGCTGGAAACCAGCGACACATCCATGGTCGAGAGTTCATGTAGACTTCGCTGGTCCCCTAAAGGGCAAACACTACTTAATTATCATCGATGCTTATTCTAAGTGGCCGGAAGTACATTGTATGAGGTCTACATCAACCACGGCTACACTAGACAAACTGCGTCAAATATTCAGCTGTTTCGGAGTCCCAGAAGTACTTGTCTCCGATAATGGCCCACAATTCGTGTCTGCAGAATTCCAGAAGTTTTGTGCTCTTAACAGCATTAAGCATATCAGAACCCCTCCGTATCATCCACAATCAAATGGGCAAGTCGAGAGATTCGTCAACACTTTTAAGAGAGCGTTACTCAAAGCCCAGGTGGAAGGAAGATTAGAAGAGATATTTTATAAGTTCCTGTTTGCTTATCGTTCAACACCGAATCGTGAGACGGTAGTGTTTGCCCTTTAGGGGACCAGCGAAGTCTACATGAACTCTCGACCATGGATGTGTCGCTGGTTTCCAGCAGCAAAGTTCGGTTTTTCTAAGGGCTTTCGCAGCTTGTGCACATTTTGAACATCTCAATACATAATTCATAACATCAGTATCAATGTTTGGCCAGTATACGTAACTGCGGGCCAATGCTTTCATTCGGACGACACCTGGATGTGCAGAATGTAATTGTGACAGGACTTTGTGGCGCAAAGATTTGGGAATAACTACACGGTCACTAAACATAAGACAATCATCAACAACAGCAAGGGCGTCTCGTCGATGAAAATATTGTCGTTCTGTTGCGTTGAGGTGTGGGGGCCAACCACACAAAAGATAGCGAATAATTGTCTGAAGCTCTTCATCCGTCCTAGTTGTAGATTTGATATCATAATGTCCATTAACTGTTGGAAAATAGCAGGCGCTGGCTTTACACCAAAAGGTAGTCTGTTATACTGGTAAAGTCCACGATGAGTATTTATTGTTAGATGAGGCTTAGAATCATCATCAACTTCTACTTGTAAATAGGCATCAGATAAATCCAGTTTTGCAAAATAACGTCCACCATTGAGTTTAATGAATAGATCTTCGGGCAATGGCAATGGATATGAATGATTTTGCAGAGCATTATTTAATCCAGTAGAGAAATCAGCACATAGACGAACAGTACCGTTAGCTTTTTGAACGACAACAATCGGAGCTGCCCATGATGAGAAAGTAATAGGTTGTATAACCCCAAGCTTTTCTAATCGGTCAAGTTCTTTATCAACTCTATCGATAGAGGCGTAGGGTACCTGCCGTTTTGGACGAAAAACTGGTGTAGCTCCTTGAGGTAAATATAATTTGGCTTTACCAATATTGCAACATCCCAAAATATCTTGAAATACATTCGAATGCTTTTCAAAAAGATGAGCTGTAGTCAAGACGTTGTTGTTTGATGTAACATTTAATACAGGTAGATTTTTAGGAATATGTGGATCTTTCAATGTACACACTGCGTCTAGTGGCACCTTCCAAAGATTTAATTGGTCAATCCAATCAATACCAATAAGATCTAAATCATGTCTGTTTGTTAAATAACAAGTTCCAGTAAAAGACTGTACTCCGAATTTAACAGCACAATTTATCATCCCAACGAGTTTTAGAATATCTCCAGATGCATTACGCGCTGTATGTTCAGTAGGCAGTAATGGGGGGCAACCCATCAATTCCCAAGTTTTCTTAGAAATAAGTGTGATATCAGATGCTGTATCCACTTGCAAACGAATCTGAACATCATTAACTAATAGATCTACATATCTTCTTTTGTCAGCAAGATTACACGTGAATGTCGAATATATACTACGTATGGAACTCTTATGATTCCGGGGAAACTTTATGCGTCGTCCAGATTTCAAATAATTCTGTTGTCGGCAGACTGTTTCTTTATGACCAACTTTATAGCAAATGTTGCACTTATGACGTTTATAACGGCAAAATCTCGCGAAATGCCAAGATCCACAAAACCAGCACTTCGAAGACGGTTTGAATAATTTAGTTTGACGTTGATCATTCATTGGAACACTCTTACTTTTGTTGGATTTGACAGCATGGATATTGCAATTTAGTGAAGCATTACCTTTAGTCTCTACAAGCTTCGTATCATTTTTGAGGTTGACCAGTCGTTTACATTCTGACGTTACCATCTGTAGTGTCATGTCATCGTTTTGCTCAATGCGTGATAGCAATCTTATTCGAACATCAGCATCTGCTGGTGACTGGAGTCCAGAAACAAATAATAAACATTTAAACTGATCATTTGACAATGCGTTTAATTTAAAACGTTCGGCTTGTAGATTAATTCTGCTTGCATAAGACAAATAATCCTCATCTGCATCTTTTGTCAATTGAAGGCATTTATAACGAATATGAAATAAAGATGCTGGTTCACAGAATATCGCATTTAAAATGTCAATAGTTTCATTAAATGTCAGATCTCTTGGATGTCGTGGGAGGATATAATTCTTGTATTTAGAATATTCATGCTGACCAAGTTTTTGTGTTAATAAACGCACCTTCTTCGCGTCATCTATATGTTTATATTCCACTTGAAAAAGATCTTCTATTCTACCGAACCATGATTCAAATGTATGGCCATTCTCTGCATCAAAAATAAATTCTGGAACTGAACTGAGTGATAACTCTATTCCTTTTTCTTCAGGAGTTACTCTGGACTGGATAGCAATTTTTGACATTAATGACTCCAGCATTTGTTCTTGAGAGGCTAGGAATTGCTGTTGTTGCTGCTGTAGACATAATTTCATTTGCTCAAATGTGATAGTCATATTGATTTTTTTTTAATCCGCTTTATGACACTGAATGCGATCCTTAGTGCTGATTGGCTAATAAATTGTAGCAGAATTAATGACCAATGACTGCGTAGGTTGGATCCACTTCAAAAATCGTCGCCAGTTTGTTCTGTTTGTGCAATATATACAAAGACCTTGATGATCGCTAATCACTCTACAGACACGTCAGCCTCTCAATTACCAGCCCCACCGAATAGAGGAATAACAACGACTTATGCGACAGATCAGATCAGATCAGATCAGATCAGATCGTTTATTATTTCAATCATGCCTTTATATACATGCAAAATCAGACTGCATCGTAAACCAATTAGAAAACTGACATCAATACAAAATAACAGTAATAGTGAGTGTGAACTGGGGTAACGCATAGCAGTCAATTAACTATAGTTCATAAATGAGAAACGATATAACAACAGTTAATGCCTCAAACAAGAGTATAGGATAAGAGCAACGTCACAATAATAGGAATAAAATGCTTACTTTGTATACAACCAAAAATAATGAATCTTAAGCAGAAAAAACAGTTCTAGAAGATAGTCAATCTTCTTTAAGTGCCTGCCATAACAGTTATGTTGTTTAAGACGCTGCAGAACAGCTTTCAGGTTGGCATTGTGTTGTTCAGGTGTTCTGCCATATACAATAATGTCATCAAGATAAATCAAACACTTGTGGGGTGTTATATCGTGTAATACTGTTTGCATTAGTCTTTGAAAAGTAGCCGGGGCATTCGTTAAACCGAAAGGCATTACCTGAAACTCATACAAACCATTTGGTACTACGAATGCAGTTTTCTTTCTATCCTGCGGTCGAACTTCCACTTGCCAGTATCCAGATGCTAGATCTAAGGTAGAGAACCAACAAGCACCTTTTAAGGAGTCTAGTGTAGTATCAATGCGCGGAAGTGGAAAAGAATCTCGTTTAGTGATGGCATTAAGGCGTCGATAGTCTACATACAGTCGGAGAGAGGAATCTTTCTTCTTCACAAGAACAATAGGTGACGCCCAGGGGGACGATGAAGGGACTATAATCTTTTTATCTAACATATCTTTTATCATAGACTCCAGTTGTGGACGGTAGTGTACGGGTACTCTGCGAGGCGGCTGCCGGACGGGCATATGGTCTGATTACGCTGTATGGAAGATCAGGGTAGAAGCATACTTACGCCAAGTATCTGTTTCAGCACATTATGATTACCTCATTTCATTCTTGGGTGACGAATCAGTAAAAAAGTTAACTGCATATGGGTTTTCGTCGCATAACTCTCTGCCTCAAAATTGGAAAATACTGGATGACTGTTTCTCTTCAACCGTAGACACCGATCGTCTTACTATGCAGTTTATCGCGCGTAACCAGAAATCCGCCGAGAGTTCGATAGAATACTTAGATGCTCTACAACTAATTGCGATGCAGGCTTTTATGGCTTTGGACGCCTCCGCACGGGAAGACCTAGTACGCATCCGTTGTATTGAAGGGCTAGTACAGAGTCCGCTAAGAGAGCATTTGCTTCGGATATCACCAGTCAGTATCGCCGAATTAAAGAAAACTGCACTCAAATTTATTACCGCCGACCGATTGGCAAAACCATCAGAGGACCGTCCACATCCTGCGATGGCAGTAGAGAGCAGCCCATTAGATAGTTCATCAACTGCGACTCCTGTCACATATGTTTCTAACCGCGGTACCAGTCGTGGGCGGTTCAACTGGACGCGGTAGAGACTACCAGAAGACGACGACTACGGTAGTCGGCGCAATGAATGTTAAGATGGTGGGAAGAAATTTGTAGCTCAGGTGAATGATTGTGGTGGTGTTTCGTTCTTTGAGCTGGATGTGGTTTGGTTGTGGAGTTCTCATTGTTCCTCTGAACAACAACATCTGCACAAACATCAGGTAAAAGTGAAGTATTTGAATTTCTTCACATTTGACTAGCAGCCTAGTTCTGGTAACCTCAATCTTGATTGGTTG
>CALYCR020000120.1:0-17420 GCA_944470395.2 Schistosoma turkestanicum | reverse complement strand
CCGTTTCAAAGTATCATTACTTATTAGTTGTTCATGTTTACTGTATCTCTCAATGAATAACACAATCCGCTATTTCATAATCAGAATTGTAACTGAAATTAGGTACAAAGGTCAGTTGGGCAGTAAGCACCAGACAATCAAAATATGTTTTGGAGAGATTGGTGTACTTATTTATATATGACGGGGATGGTATTGAATTGAGGGAGGCGAACGCTGAAAATGAGTTTGCAAATTGTAGTATCATTTTATCACTCAGGTTTTAATTTCTTCTAATTTATTACCCTGACTTTCCCAGCACACTGAACTGCATTGACGTTTTGGATAAGATTCATTGTTTCATAAGATAGATAGAAATAAAGTCAGATGGAGAGTTAGGTGAAATATTGTGCGTTGCAGTCTTCAAATGATATTTCTCCAAATAAGTCTATTATTCTTCGATGTCGAACACTTCACTGTTCTCCAAGACTTGTACATGAAAACCAAACCTTCTCATCTAAACTTTACAGTGAAAGTACTAGTGTAGAAATAATGGTTTATATTTTTGTATTATCGATGTTTTGAGATATTGTCTTTGCTTTTACCCAATATATTTGCCGATTCAGTTGTCGGTGAAATTATGGACTTTATTCAATGAGGATATTATAACGATGATAACATGGAAATCCGAAGTCTTGTTAGAATCAAATCATAAGAACAACAGCTGCAATGAAACCTTGTGAATTTTAGTTGTTGAAGTTGACCGAACATTCATCACTCACTTGGCAGAATGAGTTAAGCATGTTGTCTTTTTTTATTTTAATCTAAGTCATGAAATCTGATACAACTTGATGATCATATTTTGTATAATATCATCGATGTACATCCACGGCATCAGTCAAATATTCGTCAGAATATATTTTCAAAAGAAATCCGAATAAACACCACTTCCGATTCAATTGTTCACAATCTTGAACAGACGTCCTTGTAAAAAAGCTGAAGTGTTGAACCGCAAGTTAGACAGCGAGTAATTCACGTCCAAAGGTGCTGTAATGTTCTTGCGTCTGTGACAATCGTTTAGAAAAGAACGTCCCGGGCGTGATGACGTCATTTACTTGTTGTTGTAGCACTACCCCGACAGCTTTCTAAGACGCGTCTGTGCATAGAATCAGATTGGTCGTGATGTCAGTGTTGAGGTGCTGTAACATATTAGCGTTGGATATGAGAGACTTTGCTTTCTCGAATGCAGTCTTATATCATTTTTGGTTTTCTTCGTCTATTGGTTATAAGCTTTTAACAGGTCATTTAAAGGTTGTAAAGTTTCTGCTCGGTGTGGTAGGAATCGTCGATAGAAAATACACATTTCAAGTAAATGGCGTAATGACTTTAATAAGGTAGGCTCAGGATAGTTGATGATGGCGTCATTTTTCTCCTGTAGCGGTCTTATGCCTTGTGAGTCTATGTAATGTACTAGAAACTCCAAGGCAGTAGCGCCGAAGATGCACTTGTAAGAGTTAATGACGACGCCATACTGGTGAAAACGATCAAAGAGGTTTTGTACATGCTTAACATGTTCTTCGATTGATGCGCTGTCTATAAGTACATCATCTATGTAGACGAAGTCGAGACCTCTAGTCACTTCATCCATAAATCGTTGAAACCTTTATGCTGCGTTTTTAACCCGAATGGCATTCTCAAAAATTCGAGCGAAACAAAAGGTATGATAATGGCTGTTTTTCCGATATCTTCTGGTGCGTCCCTTTGTACCGCAAGCCTGTCGACGACAAGTATTACGACGGTTACACGAACTTTCACATCCGGGAATCCGAGCCACCACTAAAATGATCACAGAATGATTTGTGTGGCCCGAAATCAATTCGGATAATCAACGTTGAACTAGAAGCTGCTTACGATGCCTACCTAGTAAGGTGCAACGACACACGTTAAGTTCTGTTGTTAAATTCCTGCTTCCTGAAAAACGTTTTCAACACGTTCATTTAGACATCGTTGGTCGATTGCCACCATCCAACTATTTCACTCATATCCTCACTACGTTTGACAGACTCACCCGATGGTCGATAGTATGTCCAATTGCAGATACCTCCACCGAAATTGTAGCAGCAGTTTCCCTTGATCGATGGATATCAAATTACGGAATTCCCTCAATTATTACTACAAACCGTGGTCCCCAGTTCCAATCCCGCCCTACTTCAGAAATTCGCTAAACTAATGGGAGTAAACCACATCAAAACCACAGCTTATCATCCTATAGCTAATGGTGTGGTCGAAAGATTCCACCGCCAGTTAGAAAGCTCACTGATGGCACAAGCTGACACAACAAAACGGAGCGATGCATTACCGCTCCTACTCCTGGGAATTCTCTCAACCATCAAGGAGGAGCTCGGTTGTAGTTCTTCCCAGCTGGTCTACGGCACAAATCCTAAATTGCCAGGCCAATTGGTAGACACGAACACATCAGTACCAAGTTATCCAGTTTGATTTGCTATTAGACTACTCCAAACTATGCAAAACACAGAAGCCATATCGCCGCGGTATCATATTAATCCCATACAGCTTGACAAAAACCTAGCGACATGCAAATATGTTTTCGTTCGCGTCGATGCGGTTAGAAAACCACTGAAACAACTTTATGATAAACCGTACGAAGTAATTAAACGAACCAATAAACATTTCATAATCAACAAATAAGGGAAGAATAAACTATCGCCATCGATAGAATTAAACCAGCCTTCTACGTTGATTCAACCTGACAAAGAAGACAATACTACCGATAAACAAAACCTACTGCAAAGCACCAAGAAAGCAGTACAGGAGCGAAAACCGACCGTGAAGCCTACTTGCTTAACACGTTCCGGCAGGGCCGTGAAAAAACCTAAACGATATGAAAAAGTGAATTCAACAAATTACTGTTAGCGTAAGTATATTGTTAAAGCCAATCAATTCCCTAAATAAATACTACTAAACCCTCTTGGTCTTTTAACACGTGCATAAACCAAATCACATTTTTCGCAATTACTCTTGTTCTCACATTATTTTTTTACGCCATAATTGACAAGTCAGTTTTTTTTTTAAAAAACAAATACTTTTTACATGGAAATGAACAATCCAATTTCTGTGTGTGTCTATTATTAGCTTCGCACGTTGTTATTTTCATCAACAAACCAAAACATTGTGTCCTCCATTTTTGTGACATGTCATGCCACATTCATGCTGTTTTTTTTACATAAACGCATCGTATGATATTAATGTACATGTCAAACCATTCTCCACTTTCTTGCATTACCTTTGTAATTATTATTCTGCATAAATGCACACACTTTACTCTCACACATATAATTGTAATATAACCAGTGTTACCTCCGGACAATCTAGAGGGAGCTATGTGGCATGGCAAACTTATTTTTGTAAATAGTTTTTGATACTTTTTGTATTTATGCTGTTAATTGTCACAGCCTGTACATTCACTATGAAATTGTTGTACATTTTGTTTCAGTGTGTCCTTGAATATTTCAGGCGCACACGCTTCTCCACATTTACGTTCATTGTACAGATAGCACGGATCTCACTGCCGGATCCAATCAAATAAACTTTATGCGAACATCTCATGTTCTCAATCGTTCATTATCACGCTATCTGGATTTGAATACGTATATTATCTATGTTCATGGACTGCCGTCATACGTATATGCTACTCTACGGATAAATACACCATTCGGATCGCTTTCTTTGACTATTTCATTAGAATATATGATATTCAGAAAAGGCTATACGATTCCTTTCAAGAACAAGTAGAGGAGTTAGTCCTCGTCCGCACTGTTAACAGGAAATTTACTGGATTCTGAAATAAAACAGCATTACTAATTTTGTCGTTGCAGACAGTTTTTTTTCTGAAGAATAAAGATGTAAGTGGTTGGGTCTTTTATTCACAAAGTGGATTGAAATAAACTTTTTTCTGCCTTTTTTTCTATATTGTATTCGCCGTTTTGTTGTTAAGATAATAATATTAGATTCTATATCATAATACTTTGATTACATGGTGAGAAAGTATGACCTAAATGATTATTTCACAATTTCTAATTATATTGTTTCTGTTGTTGTCGGAACAAAGACTCAGTGATACTTTGTTGTTCACAAAATATTTGGATAAACATATTGTTCATTGTTATTCGATAATAATTCACATGTCAGGAGATTCGCATTGTTTCTGATTTGTATTTTACCATTCGGTAGATCTGTTTTGCGAAAGATTCTACCGGATACAAAAATAATAGACTTTAATATTGCCGTTTCTACTATGAATATGTGCACCAGTTAAAATGCCATAGAAATATACAGCGATAGTTAAATATTTATTTAAGTTTATGCTTTAGTTTAATGAATCAAGATAGAAATCTAACTCAACGCTCGAATCATATTTTTATTCACTTTCAAATTAAAACGGCGTACTTATGTTCACACTTTACTGATCACAGACCAGAAAATTATCAGCCGTTTAGCAATACAAATAATTATTTTATATTTTAGAAAGAAAAAACTGCACGTGACTAAAAATGGTAATACGTTAGTATGAGTAATGCTGGGAACGAAAAGTATGTGTCTTTATCGCATTGGTACATGACATGCTGGTTCACGCCATAATGTTCAGTGAACGAATCATTTACTACATATAATTCTCGCAGGAACAAAGAACATAAAAATCAATACATGGGAATAGTGTACTTTAGTAATTTCAGAAACCAAGATTTCTACTGATTATAAAAATACGGAAAACCGATTCGATATACTCAGTATGCTGTAAACGAGTGTACACATTATTAGATACTTTAAGTCAAGTACTCATTTATGAAAAGTATTCAGTATATTTTGTAACGCATCCTCGAATATATGAAGAAAAGTATTTCTATCAATGTTGTGAAAGGTAAACAACGTTTATCTGGATAACAATCTAATTATCAAAATCGTTGATAACGCTGCGAAGGTTTATCTATCTATAACTCCATAGTCATCTATTCAACATAATTAGCTTGTATTACGTATTAATCCACAGTTAAGTACACCTTCTTGACAAAAACGGACCAAAGCTTTCTCGTTGAGTTACAAAATGATGTACCGTTCAATGTTAAGTTCGACACAGATATGTTCAGATAATTGCAATTCTTACCGTGTCTCAAATTTGCAAATAGAGATTTTTAAAGCGAGATCTATTTGAAATTCAAAACTGAGTAAGTACGAAAGGTGTATCACAAAGATTATTGTGAACCAGGCTTGCAGGTTGATTGACAAATTCGGAGTACATGGAAAACAACACAACTAAGGAAGTCAACATCAACTTCGAACACTGATTAATTGTTTCCGAGAACTTATTAGAACCTACATTACCAATTACACCTGAACTGGAATACTAACTGTGATCAGCCGAGGAAACAATCCTATGCACGAGATAAAAGACTACAAATAAAATTATTTAATTGGTCACTGATTCCAAAATAGGACTGAACGTTAGTACTAGTTAAACTGTATTCTTCAGTTTATTTTGCAATAATGAATCGATACATTTCAGAACTCCTATCGAAACTCAAAGTGACTGGATCAAGTATTACTATTATTATGGGACATATCGTCAGTGCACATAATCAGATGAACAAGTGAAGGTCGCCACAAAGTTCTACGTCGCGAAGACAATTTTACTAATAATGTATGGTTTACAAACGCCAATTAGTATAACGTGCAATTTTTTCGATAATGTATCGTGAGCGACAAATGAGGTTGCAAGCTCTCTCAGCAAAATGTTCTATCCAAAAGTACGTTCTGCATAAACCTCTGTGGACAAACATTGTTTAACTATTTCTCAGGCTGAATAAAATAAAAAAGTATTTGCTGATTTAGAGGTTAATGAAGTTCGCGAATTTTCAGGATAACGTTTGTGCAATATGACATAGACTGTTATTTTTGTTCATTGATAAGTTATGTTGTTCATCAGGAAACATGATCCCGCTAAACGGAACATTAATAGGTATTGAATTTGTAGGCGTGATGACTAGATGAACGATGCAATTTATAGCACGTTCTGTATCGAGGTTGCGAAAATAGATATCGCACCAGTATTCAAAAATACAAGCACACAATTGTACTATCATTTCATGTAAATGTCTTGAGCAAAGTACTGCAAAAGCGAATGGAAAATGTAGAAGGTATTCAACGTTGAGAACAGCAGATTGAACTCCGTTTCAATTGATTGTATATTCACAGAACTAACGCTTATTCAGTCGAGTCGAATAAAAGATTGCATTTCATTGTGTTAGCAGGATCACTATATAAGGGCTTCTGCGACAAGATTTCTTGCCTGAGAATGTAAACTACGTGAAACAGATTTATAAACATGGCCCTAACCGTCATGCACGATGAAGTGCCATATAATTCCTTTTTTCGGGACGACCAATGTTGGTAAACATGAAATTTTATTACTTTAACTATTCTTTCCAACAATCGACTACATTACAGAGACTGTAACTCGCAAGGAATTTCATAACACGGTTGTTGGCTACTGACGCTCTTACTTTACTGAACTTTTAATATCAGTCCAGCATTAATAATGCATGAGGTGGACCTGATACAGATAATATGTAATGGAAAAGAAACCCAAAGTAAACATTTTGTCATTTGAGAATAACTTACAATCCAAATGAACGGATAACAAACAATTTTTTCTATGCAAATTGCAAGAAAAAATATCTGGAGGAAGCAAATCATGGTAGTCATCTTGAGAAAGATTCAGGTGTTTATTAACTGTCACCATTTAGACTAATATTCGACGCCAAGCAAACATACACGTAAATGACACGCTAACTGACTGATAAGGATCGGACTCTCCATACGGCTTGAAAAACATCTAGTCATTTTAAAAGAAGTGGTCGAATTTTCGACTACCAAAAACACAATAAGTCATCTTTCAAAAGCAATGAAAGTTTTTCAAAAGTAATATATGGTGGAAATCTCACAATACAAATTTATGTATCATCATAATATACAAAGAGACTTCCATGATATAACAAACGAATTTTGTTCTGGACTAGATGATCCTAATTAGTACGTTGAATACAAGCAAAACAGTCCTATTTTTACTATGTGCATGATTATCAAGCAATCTTCAGAATAGTCGCAAGTAGAATATGCATTGAAATAACTCACTTTCCACTTTATTATTGGAGAAATAAAATTGAAAAAAGTGGAAACCGAGTAATCATGTTACATCTTTTCATCAGATTTTAGTGTTTGGTTATTAAAATAACGTGCATGACAACCAAATATCAGTATGTACAAGTTTGTATTTATAGTGTGTAATAAATACGGACAAGATCATTTAAACATAAATTTTCAAATTATCAGAAAACGGAAAAATAAAAATAAAGTTTAAAAGATTTTTCTACGTTTCAATGTATCCGCACGTACTCATTCATCATGTTCTTTGTATCTTCAACTAAATCACAGTTTCAAGTGGTTTACATAGACTCTTTTAACTTTTAGTTAGTCTAAAGTTCAGTGACACAGTAATCAATATAAATATATGTCTTTATATATATATATATATATATATTCTATAGGTATTGACGTTTGATACTATACTAACAAGAGACTGTGAAGTAAACGCTGATAATGAATGGTGTGAGTTTGCAAATTTCAAAATAATTTTATTACATGAGCTTTAGGTTTCATGATTTCATTTAAGGTTATATCACTTTGAAGGTATCGGAACATTGCTCTGCATTGACTTCTTGAAGTTTGTTGGTTGAGGGATCCATAGATTCGTTATGTGATTGACAGAGATGTAGATAATGTTGATATATAGGGAAATGTTAAGTTAGACATTTGGATGAAACAGTGATGGGCCGTCTTCCAATAATTTTTCACACACTACACTAATCAACGATGTCAAACTACTTTCCTTTTCCTAAAATCATGTACTTGGATGTAAAGCTGTCAACATAAACTTGACAAAGAAAGTTGACATGTAAAATAATTTATTTTTATATTTTTCTGTAAGCTATATAATAACATTTTGCGTTACTTTGAATCTATCATTTTAGCCAATTCAGTTTAACATGGATTTATCGACCTCATTCAATCGAAATATTTCAACCATGACTTCTAATGCATCCGCTTTTATGCTGCAAATTGAAAAGGAGAACAAAAGTTGCGATTTTACATCGTGCTTGTAAGTATTTGATATTGGCTTACAACTGACCGTCCACGTTAAAGATTGAAATATGATTGTTGGAAATATGGGGTTCATTTGTCTATTCTCATATTATTGTAAGTAATGAAACTTTTTAAACTTGACGATTTTATTTCGTTTATTGTCAATTAAGTACATTCCTCTCATGCGTCACAAATTAGTGGCAATAAATTCGGCTATATAAAATTTTCAAAGAGATCATACTGGATGATCCATATAAAAAGTGCTCAGATTTTATTTGATCAAGACTTTTATATGAACTAATGTGATAAGTTTCTTGATACTCACTGACTGTTTTCTTTGTCATCCATTTTAGTTATTTTTGCCAATAAGCTAGCGAAACCTTAGCTTTAATGTATTGCAGGCGAATTTTGCCTCTATTTTTCATGAAACTTTCAACACACTCGAAGTTCACTTCAGTTGATTTTTCTGTATACTTTACTTATACATTACAGATTGATAGCACTACTGTTCACAGTGATCATTATTCTGAACAAAGTTTTTCACTCTGCATCTCCGTGGAACAATATTTTTATTTTTTTAACGGTTAGTCGAATATGATACTTATCATTTTGTATATCTTAAACTCGTGACAATACATGAGATTACGTGAAATTTAGATTACTTGCATTTATTCTGATGTGACTTTGATTCAACAGACAGATGCCGAAAATAATATAACTTAACAAATCATGTTTTCATTCCTATACCCTTTAGCATTCACTCATAATGACAGTATTTTTGATACGCCTATCTCAGTATGTAAATCATTCTAAGATGTTTGGGAGTGGGTGATAATTGTGTAACGCATGATAGACGAATGAATAAGACGAGTGAAGATTCTAGATCAAGTGTGCGTCGTGTGAAGTCTCATGAAAAGAAAAATGAAACCTTGTAGGAAAAATTCTCCGTATTTTTTTCCGATAATTTCTATATAGAGAAGTTTTAAAGTGACACAGTTTATTCTGATTTAATTCGTTGATTTTTCTGTTCCCCTGCAAATACTCAATTTTCTTATAAAAAAATCTTCCAAAAAGTGGTGGCTTCTGTTGTTAAATTCGTTTTGTGCGTACACTGCTTCTCGAATTTTGTTGTGTTTAATTCATTAGAAAGCTTACCTGCATATTCATTTGAGCGGTATTTCATAATTCACAAAAAGCACTTGACTCGCATCAAGATGTTCGAACTGTTTACTGCTAGGCTTTATAATCGAGAACAAAGCATGATCAGTTTTCCTCACTTTTTGTTTTCTCGATGTCGACTGCTTTGTTACTCTGTTTGTCAAAATCTAACACAATACTTGTTTACCTCTTAGATGATCATTTGGATAATCGGTGTTGGGTTACTGTATCGATATGGTGATTGGTATGAACCCATTACTGCTGCTTCTATGTCATCCGTGTTGGCGATCTTTGCTATGTTATTCGGAATAAAACTGCAAGATTCTGCCCGAAAATGGAGGATACTGTTATTTTTTTCTTGTTGTTTATTTTTGGCGGCTGGAATCGCCTTCTTTGCACTAGCCATAAAATACAGGTTTCAAAACAAGGTAAGCTGAAAAACTTCAAGTTATGAAAATTAAACTGATAACATTTACTTTTAAAATAGTATATGATCGACTATTCAAAAAGAACTTGAAAACTTTGTGTCACATAATAATAATAGAATATGGACTAATAATCAAGCAGTGTGAAATATACACAACAATCAAGAATACTATTTGCTTTATCTATTTATTAGGTGTGTATAATCAAAACATATCCATTTTTATTCATCTGTGTTTAAATGATATAATGAGAGCGGTACACAAACGTTTTCGCAGTTTTTTTACACACTACCTTATTTGTAAATATATGATTTAAGAATTTCGGGACACAGCAGCAGTCTTTTCGGTGAACGATGGTCAGCCTTTATGTTCAATATTTTGTGATGCATATTAAAAGTGACAGTAAAATACCACGTCACAAAATCTTGCCATCATTTCAAAGATACACACAACGTTAACGTTATTCACCAAGCAGATTATTGACAAATGAGAAAGAAGTCAACTTATTTGCATATCGTCCAAATTGTGAAATTTTATTTTAATGAAATCTGACCTGACAGGCTGAATTATTGTCGTACTTTAAGTACTACGAATCAGATATTTATACAAAATAATATGTTGTGGTATTTTTGTCTATTCGTTCCAGATTCAATTCGCAATTTTGTCGTTTATCTGTTTTTGTGCTGCAATGTTCATTGTAAGTTACTCACATATTTGACAATATCAGGTGAATTGTGCTTTGTTGAACATCTTGCTTCGAAGAGAAACTAAAACTCCTAAGCGTTTTCATAGTTCCTACAATGCATTTCGCAGATCTTTTCATTAGCTTCAAAAGTGCAAAATGTCGTTAGTTTCAATATCTTACTATTAAGCCTTGAATGTTAGTTATCGAATAATGAAGACTTGATATTTTGTTTGTTTCTTCCGTCAGTCGACTGCATATTGATTAGACTGATATCATTGTCCAAGAATTTTTGATTGATCAAACGATTAAGCAAATAAGTCACTTGCAATTTGATTTTTTCGATGATGTGAAATTACCAGACAATTCACAGTTCATCTGTAAATATGTTCGATTTTACAATCCGATATAGACGTGTTCGAATTTTAATTGTAAGACAAAACAGTTTTCAACTTTACAATTACAGGTGATTACACTGACCATTTATTACTTGTTGAAATACGGAAACGCAGAAGAATACTCCATATTGTATATAGCTTTGGTGTCTTCTTTCGAGGTAATGATACTGTCGATTATTTCACAATTCCATGTCAATTATTTCTTTCATTGTGTAAAAGAAATATCACAGTGAACAATGAAACCAATATCTATGATGCCTACTTCTTCTTTGTTTATAAAAAACCTCAATAAATTATTTTGTGTTCTGTTATGTTGATCAGCGTTGTCTTATCAATACTGTAATAAATACACTGTAATTTGTTAGATATTTGTCTGAATTTTACTCCGAGTTTCATTAAACACCATCCCAAATGATGGAGGAAATATATCATTTATCACACGCTTACTGTTATGTAACCTGCTAATCCCTAAACTAGAGCGAACCTATACATCACTTTACATACCTGTATGAGTCACAGTACGACCAATTGCAATCAAATAATGAATTCAATGATTTTATTCATCACAAGCTATTAAAAAATCTAAAAATTTGAAGATTGTCTACTTGCAGGCCATGTGAAACATCTGTTTAAATTGATGAACTATCCTTATTCACGAATCTGCCTCATCTTCAATGACCTAGATTGTTGTGATTGTAGGAAACCTCCATATCGCATAGTTCAATTTTACACTAATTTAGCTGTTCACAGTCACATGTTCAGTCACATGTTTCCTAACTAGTGCAAGAATATTGAATGCTGGTACTTGTTCCATAGAGTCTCAGTCAGTCAGAATGATCAACATGCTGAAGATAAAGAAACTGAAGATTTAGGAATACAGCGGGTAAAATAATCAGTTACTTCGGGATGTATAGTGTCTGTAGGCTGCATATGTTACTTTCAGAGTAACCTGAACATTTGAAGACGCATCGTGTCGTGTACATTTTTGTCTGCTCGATGTGTTGCTAGATATTGAATCAAACTATCTTCATGATCACTTTTCAAATTCGGTACCAAACAATAAGCTATCTAGATTACACTTTTAAAACTAACACGTTTGTCATATGAATGCAAGTGTCTTTGTGTAATATTGATCGCGACCATTTAAACAACTGCAGAAAGTGAGGGAAATCAGCAGTGTCAATTGATTGATATCCAAAGATCATTACTCAAAAAATGTCATGGTATTTTGACGGCAGCCTAATTGTTGATATTTCAGTTTATGACTCGTTAAAGTAGGATCAATTATTTTCTCAAAGGTTTTGTTTGGAACAACGATCAACCTTTTGTATTGAATGAACAAGATTAGAGACGCGAGAAACAATCGGAAAAACAACAAAGGGTTGATTCAACTATGTCACAAAATAAGTGGTCACTCGAAACTTTCATGAATTAAGGAGAAGCGATACAGCAAGCATGGCACCCTGCTGAGTATTGAAGACAGATGTGAATGAATAAATGGCGAAAAAACTGAAACAGATGACTTACAATGAAGAAGGTATGAAAAAACTAGTTGTAACTAATTCAGTTACACATATTTGTAAGGTGTTTTGTGTACAACAGTGAGTGTTGATAACATTCCGATATTTGAACATGAACTAATCCGTCGTTTTTGGCCAGCTGATCGATATGCAATCAATAATTCACATAAAAGGAATTTTCGATGAAGTATAAATAGTTTTTGGTTTGGAGGTTTTGTTTTGAATACAGATCAACGGTCTGTCTTGACTGAACACGATTATGACATACTTGTTAGGTAACCAATGAAATATTACTGTCAGACAATTAACGTTTTAAGAGGACTTTATTTTTGATTTGAATAATCATTCATCAATTATGCAGCTACAAAAAGTAAACGATTTTGTTACGATTGTCAGTTGAACGAAGGAAATAAATCCTGTATTGTTCATGTTTTAAGACTGCTGAAAATTATCTCATCAGGTATATTTACTACAAGTACGTCGTTCTACTCTCATTGTCAGAAATGTTCCTGAACAGAAAACTATTAGACTGAATGAAAAAATTACTCCATATTCATCTTTAAAAAATTGCAGAATAGATTCTGTAGAATTCGATTGTTTAATTATCAAACCATAGAGTAATTCAGTTACTTGTTACGGTTGACTGAATAACAGAAGCGACAAATTGTAACAAAAGACATGGATTAGTTTTGGCGGCTACTGATGCTCTGACGCTACTGGCATTTTTAAATCCACAAAACTTCGTTGTCTTACTACAGGCATATGATTATGATGAATATATCGGAATAACAAAACAAAGTGAACATTTATACATTAAGGGGACATCTTTAATCCAAATGATTTGATGACAAACATCGAAGACACTTTTTCGATGCAAACTTCAAAATCAGATATTCGCATGAAATGAACCACGTTTGTCATCAAGATGTAGAACAGAAGAGAACTGCTGAATATCTGCATGCAGATTTTGCTTCAAACCTGCGCAATCTTCAATTTATTCAATAACTTTTACTCATATTTTAGTGTTTTGATAATAAAATCACTTGAATGTTTCAAAAACGCAATAAACTCATTGAAAGCAACAAAGGAAATCAATGGTATATGTACTGGTATTACACAACATTTCTTCCTGTGCTTCAGCGACTTCAACTCCGCCAGTAGAACGTAAGGGGCTAATGCCGGTCCCAAACACGGATAAAGGAAGAGGGTTGGACATGGGGTTGTCGACCTCATTCCGTCGAAATCCAACTTGCCAAAAAAACGGTGGCACAATAATACCGCAAAAACGCATTCACAAAGCCACATGGATTTCCATGGATCACTACTGAAAACCAAATTGACCATATCTGTATCAACAAAACGTTCAGAAAGACCATGGAGGCTGTGAGAACCAATAGAGGAGCTGATATACCTTCTGATCACCACTTGCTGGTAGCTACAATGACACTGAAACTAAAAAAGCCTTTGACAACGTGGCAAGGAACATCACAGAAGTTGATTACAGCCTTTGCGTAAAACTCAACGAATTCCTAATGACAGAATGAATGATTTCGTAGACGCTCAACTTCGAGATCAACACGCCGGATTTCGTAAGGATCGATCGTGTACTGACCAAACTGCTACATTACGGATTATTGTGGAACAGTCAACTGAATGGAATGCATCACTCTACATCAACTTCATCGACTACGAAATAGCATTCGATAGCGTGGATAGGGGAACGCTGTAGAGGCTCCTTCGACACTACGGTGTGCCTGAGAAAATAGTTTACATCATACGGAATTCTTATGGTGGATTCAACTGCAAAATCGTGCACGGAGGACAGCTAACACACTCGTTCGAGTTTCAGAACGGTGTCAGGCAACGTTGCCTACTCTCAACCCTTCTCTCTTTCTTGGTGATCGACTGTTTTATTAAGAAGTCAGCATATAGGGGGAAGCACAAAATTTAATGGAGGCTAGGACGCAGCTAGACGATCTTGACTTCGCAGACGACCTGACGCACACGCAACAACAAATGCAAGAGAAGATGACCAGTGTAGCAGCAGTAGGTCTCGACATACATAGAGTAAAAAGCGAAATTCTCCGATGCAACAAAACATGCACCAACCAAATCACTATTGATGGAGATGCCTTGAAGGAGATTAACAATTTTACATATCTGGGTAGCAACATCGACGAGGAAGATGGACCTGTTGAAGATGTGAGCGTGCGGATAGGCAAAGCAAAGGGTGCATTTCTACAGTTGAAAAATATCTGGAACTCCAAACAACTTTCAACCAAAACCAAAATCAGGATTTTCAATACAAATGTCAAGAGAGTTCAACTGTATGGAGCGGAAAATTTGGAAGACTACCAGAGCCATCATCCAGAAAATATAAGTATTACTTAATTGTTGCAACGCAAAATACTTCGGATTCATTTTCCAGACACGATCAGCAACAACGTACTGTGGGAGAGAACAAACCAGGTTCCAGTGGAGGAAGAAATCAGGAAGAAGCGGTAGAAGTGGATAGGACACTGACTACGAAGAGCACCTAATTGCCTAAAGAGACAAGCCCTTATTTGGAACCCTCAATCCGAAAGGAAAAGAGTAGGGCTGAGGATGACATTACGCCGAAAAATAGAAAAACATATGAGAGAAGTGAACAAAAATTCGAAAAAACTGGAGAGCGAAGCCCAGGACAGTGTTGGTTGTAGGAAACTGGTGGGCGGCCTCTGCTTCATTTGGGGTAACAGGCGTAAGTATGTAAGTAAGTTCAGCAATTTCAACATTTTTGGTTGTTATTTACCACTCTTTTTTTTCAATACGTCCGTGGTCACGACAGGGACAATTAAACAAGGTTGAAAATATGCAAACTCAGTAGTGATTTATATTTTCATTCGGCATCACTAGAGATATTTTAACAAGTAACTCTTTGGTGATCGTTGATTAAGGATATTGATAGATTAATCTACATATAGAAAAACTGTGAGATAGACAGTTGGATGAATCATAGAGATGGGCTCACTTACATTGATAATTAGTCACAAAGAGCATTATTCAACGAAGTCTGACTACTCTCACGTTCTTCAATAAATCAACTTGTATTAAAAACTTCCAACAATTGTTTGACTGTGAATCGACAAGTTTGAGACTATTTGTTCGTATTTCTGTGTGATACATGTAATTAGTATTCAGTTTCTTTGCATCTTGTATGTTTGATAATTCAGATAAACCTGTCAAGATTATCCTATCTAAAAATGTCAACCATAAAAACAAGGGTATTCACCTTAGTATTAGAAGCTAATTACAATGAAGCAATTTGTATTTAAACCTCGTGCGTGTAATTATATGATTTTCTCTAACAATTCGCCATTCTCGTTACAGATTATGTAAGGAATATTGAGGGGATCCAGGACGTTTGTAAGGTCTCACATTGATGTAAGTTATGAAACCTGGTAGAAATTGTGAAACTCTTTTTTGTATAAATACATTGGAAAATGATTCACGTTTTGATTGAAATATTCGTTAAAAGAGATCACTTAGAGGAAATCATTTTGAAGAATCCTTGTAAACACAGCCTTCATTTGGACTGATCATGGTTGCGAAATAAATAAACATTCCGACGCACTGTCCATTTTAGTTATGTATCTCAAATATGCATGTGAAAACTTTGCTGCTTTGGATTGCTTCTAGTGTTTCGGATACATTGTTCTTGAAATTTTTATTAATTCGTACTACACTCAAAGTCCACTCCAATTTATATGTTTCCTAATGCATTGACGCTCTACAGATTCATAGCACTACTTTTCACAGTCATCATTATTCTCGAGAAACGATTTCAGTCTTCATCTCGGGAGAACGCTCACTTCATTATCTTGACGGTTAGTTTAACATGGTCTGTATCATCTTGTTTATTTTCACCAAGCTTTATGAATAATAATATACCAAATGTAGACAATTCGCATTCATTTTTTTGGTATGAGTTTGATTCAGCAGACAACTCAGTGAGTCATGCTATTGCATGATAGCTTTTGAGAATTTCTCCTTAAAATAAAGTACTACTGATACACGAATCCAAGTATTCCAATCGCTATCAGCTACGTGGGGGTCACAGATAACTCTAAAACGGACGATAGAGAATTGAAAATGACAAGTAAAGGGTCCAAATCAAATGTGCATCGATTTAAACCATATGAACAGAACACCTTTGGCTTGTAAGAATGATCACTCGTATAATAATGTTTATTATTTTTGTGTACAAAAGTTCTGAACTGATTTCCATGGTGACTTTTTACTCGTGTGTCAAGCAATGCGTAAGTCATCTCCGTCATCATCTTCAAGAAAACCCTGTTTCAGCTGACAAATTCGTGTGACGCACGTCTCTAGTTATGCCTAAACTATTACGAGTTCACATTGGTCGAATCACGACAACAAAACAATTAAGTAGCATCCAGGAAGGCTACTGTGAAATCTTGACCAAATTCTAACAGCAAAGAGTCTTCATGTAGAGTAAAAATTGTATTCAACACACACGTAGCGAGCGCACAATAAAACAAAGAACTCAAATTGCGTTTATGTATACCTTACAGAGACATGATTAGGACAGTCACAAACAACACACTTCAATACACATCAAACAATCACTTCCTAGTATTTTCCCGGTGTGAGATGCCATTTCAAGGTTATGAAACAAATTAAAAAATAAACATACTAATGGAGCGAATTCTGGAAATTCAATATAATCTATTTGAAAAATTCACAGAAACAATTAGCATGCATTAGGTTCATAAAACTGCGTTTAAATTTAGAAAAGGTCATGAACATCTCTTCTCCAGTAATTTTTCACCAGGTTGACTGCAACAAGGTATTTCAATCAAAAACTCACAAATTACTTGGTAATTTCTCAGTTGATCATTTGGATAATAAGTGTTGGATTAATCAGTCCAACTCTTGATTAGAAGGAACGCAATTACGCTGCTAACGTGGCATCGATATTACCGATTCTAGACATTTAATTGCGTGAAAAATGTAAGAATGGGCAGGAAAATGGAGTAAACTG
>CALYCR020000119.1:0-17386 GCA_944470395.2 Schistosoma turkestanicum | reverse complement strand
GTTCATTTACTTTACTTGTCTCTCTACCACGTAGAGTTGAAGTGATCTCTATTCACCTAATCAAACATCGTTTTTTCTTATTCACAAATAGTTTACTAATATATTTACTTAATTAGATATTTTTAAATAACTTTGTCCAAGGTCACATCTATTGATAAATGAGTGCACTAACTTTGCTTTATAACTGCGCTTGTCATCTTATTAATTTAAGCATCTTGCACGTCAATGTTACTTTATCAGACAGACACACACACATGCAAACACACTCACAAAGTGTAACTAGTTTTCACATTCCGACTCATCTCACCATACGAAAGGCATATAAATATATAATTAGGAACAAGTTAAATGGTGAAAGATTGAAGTAAACGTTGTGTAATCTAACGATTATAGTTTAATACATAACAAGTAACTATCAGAACAAAATGAAGGAAGGCAACGATGTTGCGCCGGTTATTGAAAATCAACCACCACATAGCACCAACAAACCGAAGGTGGAGGATGAAGTAAATGATAAACGTAAGTATTCTGAGAAGTTCGATAAGATTTTAACAGACAGCGACACTGTAATCAAGCATGAATCAAAATCACCGGTGAATAATTCTCAGTCAGAGGAGAGTAATAAACTCACAAATGACGATCTAATTGACTCGGACCAAACTAGAGCTCGTATTAAAAAATTCGTTCCAATGGGAATGGTAATTGTATTTGTGACTGTGTTATATGTTTTCTTCATCACCTATTTTGCGTGCATTTATCATGGACAAAAATCTCCAACCATACCATCATTACCATTCTGGAAATCTACAGTTGGTTACTGGTTAGATGTGTTTGCATTCAAAGATTCTTCTGGTGATTTAGTTGGTGATCTTAAAGGTAATGAATATATTAGTGTATAAATTGATTGTCACTCAAACTATTCTCATTCTATAGGTCTCACATCTGAAATTGATTATATCAAAACTGTGATCGGTGCAGGTTATGTGATACTCGGTCCGATTACAAAAGGCTTTTACACTAATTCACACAATATGCTCGGATTAGTGGATGACTATGAACAGTTAGATGAAGCTGTTGGTACAATGGATGACTTTCGTGCTCTTTTGAAACAATTTCATGAGAAAGATGTCAAAGTCATCTTGACATTTGATTTCAATGCCATATCTATCGATCACAAATGGATTCAAGAAAGTAAAGTCAAATTGAAATCATTCGAAGATCCCTACAACAATAAGGTGAAATCATTGATTTTCTTCAAATAATCGCCTTATCTTTTACTCACTTACAGATGTCACGATACGGCAAGCCAATCGATGTAGATATCGGTGGAAAGAAATTCTATTCTGTATTCGGTGCACCAAATGTCGATTTGGATCTGACTGATCCCGATACTCAGAAACAGATATTTGTAAGTTTTTAAATGAATACATTTAACTAAACATAACTACAATAGAATGTGATCGACCATTGGATGGAAAAGGGTATAGATGGAATTCTTTTGGAAAATGCAGCATTTTTTGTTGAAGAAGAGGAAAATGTAAAAAGAGAGGTAAGTTATTGACATTTTAATGAAATACTGAACTGCTGTGTTTCTCTGTCTACTCTTTATTCTACTCTACTCTACTCTTCCTTATCTTTCATTATTTTTAGCCAAATTCCAACTGGTTACAAAATTGTCCAAATTCTCAATTGTACAGAAATGGAAGTGTAACATTTGTCAAAGCTGTTAAACAACATTTGAAAAAGTGGATTGTAAGAACTGGGAAAAATAAGTGAGTTCCTTAAATATGATGATCATTAATCTGATCAGAATTTTGTCAATTAAATCTTATTCATGATAGATTTTTTGGTTCATTTATCAGAGACGACAAATTTACAAATGGTCTATTTGTTTTTCTGACTGAATTACTCTCTCGTGTAGAACAAGTTACATTTAGTAGACAATAAAGACGTTTTCATTATCATGGTTTCCAGCACCTTCATCGTATCAAAACGGAAATGTAGCCACCACTGTCACCAGTTCTATTATGAATCAATAGGTGCGAACGGATCCTGAAGTCAAGATGGAACAGAGATTTTCAATAATGTTTTATCGCAACAGTTATCTGTATATGATCTGCCTGATTTAGAGTCCTGCAAACGGTAGAACCAATAGTTGTTCTGGATGAAATGTCTCGATTTTAAATTGGAAATAAATATATTAGATGGCTTCTTTTATACTCACCTACTTCTTGCCCAACAAGTCGATTGCCATTTAGATGAAAAACATGACATAATTCGCCCGATGTACAAATAGTCTTCCCTTTTTGATATGCTTTGAGCTATTACGAGTTCACCTCAGTCGGTAAACGGAGCGAAGAAAATTGATCCATTGACATGATAGGCTGTTCTAATCCGTTGTCCCCAACCCAGCTAACTATAACAAGAAGTCTTGATAAGGCTTAAAAAAGTGTATTCTACAAGCGCCCAGAAAATACGAGGTCGATAAACACACACATCGATATAAACTTCTTTGAGAGAACCACAAAAATAGTGATAACATGATTCTGGCAAACATCTGACATATCGAAAATAATTAGACACGCTTTAGAAAAGTGCGACCTTCGATTTAGAGTGTGTGTACACTTTAGCCGTGGACCATTGAACCAGTATAAAATGATGTTGATGTCTGAAGTCAATGAATTCATGAATTTTCGCAATCACTGATTCATAGTGGGTAGTGGGTAACTGTGGTGTCGCACAATTCACACTCGATTGAACTCTTTATATTGAAGCTACTCACCATTAAGCAAATGATGTGTATTTTGCAGAAAGAGGAATAAGCTAACCATTTTCTTATCTACACATTGAGATCAATGAATAACTGAAGTTTATTTAACATCCGTAATAGAGATAGTTATAGCATTAGCCACTGACTACAGATTTTAATTTCATACGTTTTATGTAAATTACCTAGAACAATCCTATTTGTTGCACATAAAATATACTCTACAGATTGTTGGCTGTAAACTCAGGTGATACAGGTTGTGGTGTGGGTAATAATCTCGATCCAATGTTGATGTTCAAAGATGTGGTTGATTTGATAATCAGTCGTGAATTCGTGTTCCAAAGGGGTCAAACTGAAGGCGCGATATCATATAGCGATACAGACATAAGGAAGTTTTCTTCATATTCACACTCGGATAGGGCGAAGTTAGGATTGACGACAACTACTTCAACTAATGCACCAGTTACAGATTTCATTCAAATGGCATCAACATTATTATCACAAGGTATGTGAACATTATTATGACATCGTCTAGTTATATTCATATTATTCCATATATCACTACTGTGCAACTTCTTGGCACAGCTTTTCAATTCAAGTCTTCGAATGCTTATTCGCATCTCCATCAACCACTGAATACAAATTCATAATCATGAGACACTTCAAATCAGGATCGATGGTTAATATTTCAGTTTGACAATATATTTCGAATGTGTAAACACTCTAATCTCCATAACTCTAATTGAAAATATCATAAAATGTGCTCACCAGTGACTAGCTTCGTGAGGAAATTCTCGGAGTTCTCGTGAGATGACGTGACCAGTGGAGTTCAACCCTGTAGGATGTAGGCAGAAACTTCCAAAGACAAATGGATGAGGTCGGGCAAAATCCCTAGATCATTCAAAGTTAGACATAAACACCGACCCAGTGGTACGATGGTTAGGCGTTCATGCACAATACCATAGGTGCCGGGTTTGAATCCTACGAGTAGCAGGAGTCGTGGATGCGCACTGCTAATGGGTCCCGTACCAGGACGAAACGGCCATCTTTCAGTGCTTCTAGATTTCTAATGGTGGTCTAACAAAGATTGACTGATGATTTCAAATGTATAAAAACACTATTTTCCATAACTCTAATTGAAAATATAGTAAAAGTGATTGGATCACGAAATTTCTGCTTGAACTGATATACACTACAACATGTCACAATGAACGATTTTCAGAACAAAACTTCCAACTGCCTGCCACTCTCAGTACAAACCCCCAGTCTAACTACTATTGAATATATATTCAGGAAGACATCATCATCCTCCTCCTCAAGATTACCGATTTTCACAGACGTTTCAATAGAATCTTATACTGTGAACACACCCGTAGTTTTGAATATTAGATCATGAAATCAAGTAAGAAGTGTTTGATGTCTAAACACTGAAATGGTTGTTATTGAGGCGATTACACAGCTCATTGCATTTACCTTACTCAACTATGATACAGTATATTTATTATTAATAATATTTGGTTACATTTGGTAGGAATGCCAATCATTTATTATGCAACTGAGATTGGTATCACCAACTTGAACTTAGTTCAAGTTCCAAAAACAATTTATCCAAAAGACAAGTCTTACAATAATGACGGTAAACATCAATCGTTACGATCTCATTTACCAATGCCATGGGATTTAAATGGGAAAAAGGTTTTCGACAGCTATAAATGATGCCGTTTTCACTGACTATTTAAATCTTTATGGAAATGTTTCTGTTGTTGAAGTAAGTAGTGTGATATAGTTACAGTTAGTAGTGACTATTTGTTATGCATTTTTCCCATTCACAACCTCTATTTGTAATATACTGAAAATGTTGATTTATTCAAAACCATATCATCCAATAGAAATAATGATTGATAGATTTCATTGAACATTTTGTCGACTACTCATGCATGGAAATCGTTATTGCAAATGATCTGCCTACTTTAACAAACATAATTGTACTTTCGATTTGACAGAAAAAAACAATAGTTGAAGTAAACAGGATGCAATAAGATTGATTAGTTAGCTGTTTAGTATTTGGAAAATACAAATCACGTACAGATTTGTTAAGGTAGTATTAAGCTAATCGACTCATCAATTGTAATGAACATTTGAAGTGTGCGAATGGTACTCAGTGTCTAGTCACTAGTAAATCGGATGACTATTGTACACTGAAAATTGAAGAAACTAGTATGAAAACTGCAATCGCATGTACGTTGATCACGTTTACAAGACGGAATCAATACAATGAACAGAATACAATCAGTGTAGGCATCGATAAATTGCAGGAAATGGCATTTGAATTCATATACCTAAAGCGATCTCAATTCATATGACAATAAGACTTGAAGTGACTGATGATGAACTAATGTTGATGATTGTAGAATTCGTAGAATGCGTCAAATCAACCAAAACTCTGGTTTCAGCTTGTATTCATGAATAGATTTACATGGTAAACTGTTTAGCGCTCAATTCACTTCATCTATCACTTCAGAAAATGTACTTCTATATTGATTGACACACACACACACACAAGTTTTAATTGGTAATGAACATGTTCAGTGAAATCGAACAATGCACTGATTCAATTGAGCATATCATAAGACAGTTCTTATTTCGATCGACAGTAATAGTTGAGACATATAGTAGTAATGTTGTAATGCAAACAGTTTCATAAATCATACTGACTACAACAATTGTCTTTTCTTTGAAGACTGAACTTGCTGAGAGAAATAATCAATCAAATATTCGTCTCATTCAAAAATTGGTGGCTTTACGTCAGAAACCAAGTATGAAATGGGGAAAAATGGAGCATATACGTGTGAATGGAGTAAGTGTTTTCAAAGTTCATACATATATATCAAACAAAATACCTCTATTTAAATAGTTTTACCAAATCTCGAACACTTTGAGTTGATGTTAATATTCACAGAGGGGAAAATAGTGTTGTTTATCAACATTTTAGATATTCGTTAGTTCGAAATTTTTATCATCTTGTATTCGTTTGTGGTGACCCATTTCAACGGCGGGCTCACCATTTTGCTTACACTGGCGAGCGAATGAGCGACTGAAGCAAATCGTTTGAAGCGATGTGGAGAAGCAGTGTATAAAACGAATGAAGAGACGTGAATTAGATAAGCGCGTTGGAGAAGGCTAATGAGCCAACTCCGAGGAATACAATTCGAACGAATCGGCGAAGGAAGCGAATAAACAGGCGAAGCGCGTTCGAGAAGGCCAATGAGCCAACTCAAAGGAATAGACCATGACTAAGAATATATAGTCAGACAAAAATAAGACTGACATATGATCAACGAGATGAGGATGCAAACACATGAATAAAATCGACGAATAGTTGACAAGGTCAAATGATAAGTAAAACACGTCACGTGAGCTCGTACAAACCAGACAATAATAAGAATGAATGGTACATATAAATTGTTGCAATACAAATGGCTTGGTTCAAAATAAATTACTCGAAAGCGCCTAACCAATTTAGATGTAAGCGAACTGGAATATCAATTAGGAAATGTAATGTTCGTTCATTCATTCAGTCATTCAGTCAGTCATTCGTTATCTTCTCTCAACTTGATAACACAAATTTAGAAGGTAAATTCCATTACAAATGAGCAGTAGTAAACCTGTGTTAATCTCCCATTATCACTTGCTTGAACATAGTTATTCAAATGAGCTTACTTACTTACTTACTTACTTACTTACTTACTTACTTACTTACTTACTTACTTACTTACTTACTTACTTACTTACTTACTTACTTACTTACTTACTTACTTACTTACTTACTTACTTACTTACTTACTTACTTGCTTGTTTATTTACTTACTCACTTACTTACTTACTTATTTACTTATGCACTTACTAAATAATTACTCCTGTTGCCCATGTTGACCACCATTCTCCAGTCCACTATATCATGGGCTAACATTACAAGAAATATCTAATTCAGTTTCAGTTGCTTCTTCGATAAAGTATCAAACATATAGTTCCAAATGCAGTCGTTCCTAAGGCTGCAAAGTTAAAATTGCCTCTGCATAGATCCAAGAACTATTTTACACCTTATATGTGAATACTAACAGCAACAAAAGTCCACTGTTCTAAGAATAGTTACAAACACACATTGCCAATCATAACAAATGACTCGTTTTTTACAGAAGTTGCAAAGTATGCAACTCAAAAGTGGTTGACATCTACAAGTCTGTTTTGAGATCTGTGTAAAGAGGGTTCAATTTAGTGTGAGATTATTTAACTCCTAAGTGGCTTACTGTATGAAACATCCAGCTCACAGAACGAAATAACACCACGAATTAGGATAAAGTTGAGGTTGAGTAAACGATTAACAAAGCAAATCAATTGAAGTTTAGATGTGTTAAACTGGAATTTCCATTTTGAGTACTACTGTGCTAACTCATAGAGATTCATACTGTCACAGTTTCGCATACTGTTCAGCATATAAGAAAGAGAAAACTGAATACACCACTATAGGATCTTCTGAATACATAATAGGCTTGCCTGTCTTAAGGAAATCACTTTCCATTATCTCAGAGATAAGTGCAATAATATTTCTGAGTCAACAATAGTTCGGGTGGAACTTATCTCAAGATTTGCACCATAGTATGATGTATTTGGCTTTCGAACGGTAATATTTAGTTCCTGTTCCCAGAGCAGCTGGATAAGAAAGAGCAAACCGATTTGAAGATGATGGAATATCAGGTCCACTACATTTGGATTGAGTGTATCTAATTCCTTTCTCGTCAATATTCTTTGAGACGTTCATAGAGGCTTTGGGTTCACTAATTTTGAGATCACTGAATGCCATCGATTTTAAGAAGTTATTGGAAATAAGTAGCAGGTTTCATGCATTTCAGACAGTATTAGAAACTGACTACTCCTCAGTATTTGCTTTCAATCTATGAATTACTTTCAAAGGACTAAAATTCATGAATATTTCTGAAGCTAATGTGAAATCATTTGATTCGAATTGAAAGTTTCTGCATGTGTCTTAATGTATTACTTTATTTAACTGGCATAAATAATGCATTCGTCCTTAGAGCTCTGTACATTTTCAGAGGTTCATCAGTTACACCGAGAATAATTCATCCTTCAAGTCCGAATTTCCCAGTTGACATTACATTATCCCATTCCAGAATTAACATGTCAATGGAAATTAAACAGAGGCGTATTTTTGTGTTTGAATGTGACTGATCAATCCAATTGAACATTCAATTCATATTTACTCCAAATCAACATTTTGATCTTAATTCATAACTGATTATCGTTTGTCATTTGTACACCCTTTTAATTTGATATTCTTACTTAACTTTCTGTAGTTTATTTTTGTTCATCCATTGATTTTCATTTAAAAATTGTTTGCAGTGTGTAATTAATTATTATTTTTATTGGAAAAAACGCTCTGACATGTTGAATATGTTGTTGTTAATGATGAATTTCGCTTTCGAATTGTTTGAGATTATAGAATATTGAGCAAAAACATTATTTGTTGAATGTTAAATCGTCCAGATCCATGTGATTATATTATTGATTCATGTGAATTTTGAAATAAATATCTGAGTGTTTGTTTAGATTTACAGTAATGTATTTCAATGTACAATGACCAATTTTACATCGATTTTCTGAGTTAAATGTATAGGAACTCAGTTGTTGTTCTATTTACATGTGTGCATGTTTGTCATCTGTGTTTGGGTGTATGAGACATGGGTCAAAGAAATGTATGCTTTCTACTTGACTATTGGCTTCACATTAACGAACATGATTCATGAGCGACATACATGTTGGTGTGCGTAGGTACATAATTCTTCCCTAAATTTCAATAGGATAGTCTATAGAGAAGAAGGTGTCAACTACCATGGAATTTATCGGAATATCTGCACCGATCAGTTATGACATGATGAAGTCTTATCGACACGTAACATGTTCTGTTAGTCACAGTGAATTCACACTCCAACATTAAGTGGTTTAATAAAAATTATCTAATATTCTGTAGAGAGGACGTCCAGCCATCTATACAAGATTACAATGAAATAGAAGGTAGTGCTCTCTCTGCATACACATCTGATAGCCTTTCTATACAAAAATAAGCAGTCATTATAAATACAACAGACGTGCTGACTGAGGCCATCTAAATACCTCCTGAATACCCTGATAAGATATTCTCATCTACATTCCCTGTTGTCGAATAATAATGGTATGGAACTCATTGAAGTATTTGATCAGATCACGTGTTTTGATCCATTCGCACCTCTGAAAATGTACAGAGCTCTAAGGACGAATGCATTATTTATGCCAGTTAAATAAAGTAATACATTAAGACACATGCAGAAACTTTCAATTTGAATCAAATGATTTCACATTAGCTTCAGAAATATTCATGAATTTTAGTCCTTTGAAAGTAATTCATAGATTGAAAGCAAATACTGAGGAGTAGTCAGTTTCTAATACTGTCTGAAATGCATGAAACCTGCTACTTATTTCCAATAACTTCTTAAAATCGATGGCATTCAGTGATCTCAAAATTAGTGAACCCAAAGCCTCTATGAACGTCTCAAAGAATATTGAAGAGAAAGGAATTAGATACACTCAATCCAAATGTAGTGGACCTGATATTCCATCATCTTCAAATCGGTTTGCTCTTTCTTATCCAGCTGCTCTGGGAACAGGAACTAAATATTACCGTTCGAAAGCCAAATACATCATACTATGGTGCAAATCTTGAGATAAGTTCCACCCGAACTATTGTTGACTCAGAAATATTATTGCACTTATCTCTGAGATAATGGAAAGTGATTTCCTTAAGACAGGCAGGCCTATTCTGTATTCAGACAATCCTATAGTGGTGTATTCAGTTTTCTCTTTCTTATATGCTGAACAGTATGCGAAACTGTGACAGTATGAATCTCTATGAGTTAGCACAGTAGTACTCAAAATGGAAATTTCAGTTTAACACATCTAAACTTCAATTGATTTGCTTTGTTAATCGTTTACTCAACCTCAACTTTATCCTAATTCGTGGTGTTATTTCGTTCTGTGAGCTGGATGTTTCATACAGTAAGCCACTTAGGAGTTAAATAATCTCACACTAAATTGAACCCTCTTTACACAGATCTCAAAACAGACTTGTAGATGTCAACCACTTTTGAGTTGCATACTTTGCAACTTCTGTAAAAAACGAGTCATTTTTTATGATTGGCAATGTGTGTTTGTAACTATTCTTAGAACAGTGGACTTTTGTTGCTGTTAGTATTCACATATAAGGTGTAAAATAGTTCTTGGATCTAAGCAGAGGCAATTTTAACTTTGCAGCCTTAGGAACGACTGCATTTGGAACTATATGTTTGATACTTTATCGAAGAAGCAACTGTAACTGAATTAGATATTTCTTGTAATGTTAGCCCATGATATAGTGGACTGGAGAATGGTGGTCAACATGGGCAACAGGAGTAATTATTTAGTAAGTGCATAAGTAAATAAGTAAGTAAGTAAGTGAGTAAGTAAATAAACAAGCAAGTAAGTAAGTAAGTAAGTAAGTAAGTAAGTAAGTAAGTAAGTAAGTAAGTAAGTAAGTAAGTAAGTAAGTAAGTAAGTAAGTAAGTAAGTAAGTAAGTAAGTAAGTAAGTAAGTAAGTAAGTAAGCTCATTTGAATAACTATGTTCAAGCAAGTGATAATGGGAGATTAACACAGGTTTACTACTGCTCATTTGTAATGGAATTTACCTTCTAAATTTGTGTTATCAAGTTGAGAGAAGATAACGAATGACTGACTGAATGACTGAATGAATGAACGAACATTACATTTCCTAATTGATATTCCAGTTCGCTTACATCTAAATTGGTTAGGCGCTTTCGAGTAATTTATTTTGAACCAAGCCATTTGTATTGCAACAATTTATATGTACCATTCATTCTTATTATTGTCTGGTTTGTACGAGCTCACGTGACGTGTTTTACTTATCATTTGACCTTGTCAACTATTCATCGATTTTATACATGTGTTTGCATCCTCATCTCGTTGATCACATGTCAGTCTTATTTTTGTCTGACTATATATTCTTAGTCTGCTCTATTCCTTTGAGTTGGCTCATTGGCCTTCTCGAACGCGCTTCGCCTGTTTATTCGCTTCCTTCGCCGATTCGTTCGAATTGTATTCCTCGGAGTTGGCTCATTACCATTCTACAACGCGCTTATCTAATTCACGTCTCTTCATTCGTTTTATTCACTGCTTCTCCACATCGCTTCATACGATTTGCTTCAGTCACTCATTCGCTCGCCAGTGTAAACAAAATGGTGAGCTCGCCGTTGAAATGGGTCACCACAAAAGAATACAAGGTGATAAAAATTTCGAACTAACGAATTGCTAAAATGTTGATAAACAACACTATTTTCCCCTCTGTGAATATTAACATCAACTCAAAGTGTTCGAGATTTGGTAAAACTATTTAAATAGAGGTATTTTGTTTGATATATATGTATGAACTTTGAAAACACTTACTCCATTCACACGTATATGCTCCATTTTTCCCCATTTCATACTTGGTTTCTGACGTAAAGCCACCAATTTTTGAATGAGACGAATATTTGATTGATTGTTTCTCTCAGCAAGTTCAGTCTTCAAAGAAAAGAGAATTGTTGTAGTCAGTTGGTTTTATGAAACTGTTTGTATCACAACAGTACTACTATATAGCTCAACTATTTCTGTCAACCGAAATAAGAACTGTTATACGGTATGATCAATTGAATCAGTGCATTGTTCGATTTCACTGAACATGTTCATTACCAAACAAAACCTGTGTGTATGTGTGTGTCAATCAATATAGAAGTACATTTTCTGAAGCGATAGATGAAGTGAATTGAAGACTAAACTATTAACCATGTAAATCCATTCATGAATACAAGCTGAAACCAGAGTTTAAGTTGATTTGACTTATTCTACGAATTCTACAATCATCAGCATTATTTCATCATCAGTCACTTCAAGTCTTATTGTCATATGAATTGAGATCGCTTTAGGTATATGAATTCAAATGCCATTTCCTGCAATTTATCGATGCCTACACTGATTGTATTCTGTTCATTGTATTGATTACGTATTGTAAACGTGATCAACGTACATGTGATTGCAGTTTTCATACTAGTTTCTTCAATTTTCAGTGTATAACAGTCATCCGATTTACTAGTGTGTAGACCTTGAATACCATTCGCACACTTCAAATGTTCATTACAATTGATGAGTCGATTAGCTTAATACTACCTTAACAAATGTGTACATGATTTGTATTTTCCAAATACTAAACAGCTAACTAATCAATCTTATTGCATCCTGTTTACTTCAACTATTGTTTTTTTCTGTCAAATCGAAAGTACAAATTATGTTTGTTAAAGTAGGCAGATCATTTGCAATAACGATTTCCATGCATGAGTAGTCGACAAATGTTCAATGAAATCTGTCAATCATTATTTCTATTGGATGACATGGTTTTGAATAAATCAACATTTTCAGTATATTACAGATAGAGGTTGTGAATGGGAAAAATGCATAACAAATAGTCACTGCTAACTATATCACACTACTTACTTCAACAACAGACACATTTCCATAAAGATTTAAATAGTCAGTGAAAATGGCATCATTTATAGCTGTGGAAAACCTTTTCCCACTTAAATCCCATGGCATTGGTAAATGAGATCGTAACGATTGATGTTTACCGTCATTATTGTAAGACTTGTCTTTTGGATAAATTGTTTTTGGAACTTGAACTAAATTCAAGTTGGTGATACCAATCTCAGTTGCATAATAAATGATTGGCATTCCTACCAAATATAACCAAATATTAAATAATAAATATACTGTATGATAGTTGAGTAAGGTAAATGCAATGAGCTGTGTAATCGCCTCAATAACAAGCATTTCATAGATTAGACATCAGACACTTCTTACTTTATTTCATGATCTAATATTCAATACAACGTGTGTGTTCACAGTACAAGGTTCGATTAAAACGTCTGAGAAAATCGTTAATCTCGAGGGGGAGGATGATGATGTCTTCCTGAATACATATTCACTAGTAGATGGACTGACGGTTTGTACTGAGAGTGGCAGGCAGTTGAAAGTTGTGTTCTGATAATCGTTCATTGTGACATGTTGTAGTGTATATCAATTCAAGCAGTCATTTCGTGACCGAAGTACTTGTACAATATTTTCAATTAGATTTATGGAGATTAGTGTTTTTATACATTTGAAATCATCAGTCAATCTTTGTTAGACCACCATTAGAAATCTAGAAGCACTGAAATATGGCCGTTTCGTCCTGGTACGGGACCCATTAGCAGTGCGCATCCACGACTCCTGCTACTCGCAGGATTCAAACGCAGGACCAATGGTATTGTGCGTGAACGCCTAACCTCTGGACCACTGAGTCGGTATATAACGGTGATAATGTCTAACTCTGAATGATCTAGGGATTTTGCCCGACCTCATCCATTTGTCTTTGGAAGTTTCTGCCTACATCCGACAGGGTTGAACTCCACTGGTCACGTCATCTCACGAGAACTCGGAGAATTTCCTCACGAGGCTAGTCACTGGTAAGCACATTTTACGATATTTTCAATTAGAGTTATGGAGATTAGTTTGTTTACACATTCGAAATATATTGTCAAACTGAAATATTAACCATCGATCCTGATTTGAAGTGTCTCATGATTATGAATTTGTATTCAGTGGTTGATGGAGATGCGAATAAGCATTCGAAGACTAGAATTGAAAAACTGTCCTAAGGAGTTGTACAGTAGTGATATGTGAAATAATATGAATATAACTAGACGATGTCATAATAATGTTCACATACCTTGTGATAACAATGTTGATGCCATTTGAATGAAATCTGTAACTGGTGCATTAGTTGAAGTAGTTGTCGTCAATCCTAACTTTGCCCTATCCGAGTGTGAATATGAAGAAAGCTTCCTTACATCTGTATCGCTATATGATATCGCGCCTTCAGTTTGACCCCTTTGGAACACGAATTCACGACTGATTATCAAATCAACCACATCTTTGAACATCAACATTGGATCGGAATTATTACCCACACCACAACCTGTATCACCTGAGTTTACAGCCAACAATCTGTAGAAGATATTTTGTGGGCAAAAAGCATGATTGTTCGAGGTAATTTACATAAATCGTATGAAATTGAAATCTGTAGTCAGTGGCTAATGTTATAACTATCTCTATTACATATGTTAAATAAACTTCATTTATTCATTGATCTCAATGTGTAGATAAGAAAATGGTTAGCTTATTCCTCTTTCTGCAAAATTCCCATCATTTGCTTAATGGTGAGTAGCTTCAATATGAAGAGTTCAATCGAGTGTGAATTGTGCGACACCACAGTTACCTACTACAGACAATGAATCAGTGATTGCGAAAATTCATGAATTCATTGACTTCAGACATCAACATCATTTTATACTGGTTCAATGGTCCACGGCTAAAGTGTACACACACTCTAAATCGAAGGTCGCACTTTTCTAAAGCGTGTCTAATTATTTTCGATATGTCAGATGTTTGCCAGAATCATGTTATCACTATTTTTGTGATTCTCTCAAGGAAGTTTATATCGATGTGTGTGTTTATCGACCTCGTATTTTCTGGGTGCTTGTAGAATACACATTATACGCCTTATCAAGACTTCTTGATATAATTAACCGGGCGTGTCACTGGATCACTTGTCTTCGCTCCGTTTACCGACTGAGGTGAACTCGTAATAGCTCAAAGCATATCAAAAAGGGAAGACTATTTGTACATCGGGCGAATTATGTCATGTTTTTCATCTAAATGGCAATCGACTTGTTGGGCAAGAAGTAGGTGAGTATAAAAGAAGCCATCTAACATAATTATTTCCAATTTAAAATCAAGACATTTCATCCAGAACAACTATTGGTTTTACCGTTTGCAGGACTCTTAATCAGGCAGATCATATACAGATAACAGTTGCGATAAAACATTATTGAAAATCTCTGTTCCATCTTGACTTCAGGATCCGTTCGCACCTATTGATTCATAATAGAACTGCTAACAGTGGTGGCTACACTTTCGTTTTGATACAATGAAGGTGCTGGCAATCATGATAATGAAAACTTCTCTATTGTCTACCGAATGTAACTTGTTCTACACGAGCGATTAATTCAGTTAGAAAAACAATACACTATTTGTAAATTTAAGGTCTCTGATAAATGAACAAAAATCTATCATGAATAAGATTTAATTGACAAAATTCTGATCAGATTAATGATCATCATATTTAAGGAACTCACTTATTTTTCCCAGTTCTTACAATCCACTTTTTCAAATGTTGTTTAACAGCTTTGACAAATGTTACACTTCCATTTCTGTACAATTGAGAATTTGGACAATTTTGTAACCAGTTGGAATTTGGCTAAAAATAATGAAAGATAAGGAAGAGTAGAGTAGAGTGAAGAGTAGACAGAGTAACACAGCAGTTCAGTATTTCATTAAAATGTCAATAACTTACCTCTCTTTTTACATTTTCCTCTTCTTCAACAAAAAATGCTGCATTTTCCAAAAGAATTCCATCTATACCCTTTTCCATCCAATGGTCGATCACATTCTATTGTAGTTATGTTTAGTTAAATGTATTCATTTAAAAACTTACAAATATCTGTTTCTGAGTATCGGGATCAGTCAGATCCAAATCGACATTTGGTGCACCGAATACAGAATAGAATTTCTTTCCACCAATATCTACATCGATTGGCTTGCCGTAACGTGACATCTGTAAGTGAGTTTAAAAGATAAGGCGATCATTTGGAGAAAAACAACGATTTCACCTTATTGTTGTAGGGATCTTCGAATGACTTCATTTTGACTTTACTCTCTTGAATCCATTTGTGATCGATAGATATGGCATTGAAATCAAGTGTCAAGATGACTTTAACATCTTTCTCATGAAATTGTTTCAAAAGAGCACGAAAGTCATCCATTGTACCAACAGCTTCATCTAACTGTTCATAGTCATCCACTAATCCGAGCATATTGTGTGAATTAGTGTAAAAGCCTTTTGTGATGGGACCGAGTATCACATAACCTGCACCGATTACAGTTTTGATATAATCAATTTCAGATGTGAGACCTATAGAATGAGAATAGTTTGAGTGACAATCAATTTATACACTAATATATTCATTACCTTTAAGATCACCAACTAAATCACCAGAAGAATCTTTGAATGCAAACACATCTAACCAGTAACCAACTGTAGATTTCCAGAATGGTAATGATGGTATGGTTGGAGATTTTTGTCCATGATAAATGCACGCAAAATAGGTGATGAAGAAAACATATAACACAGTCACAAATACAATTACCATTCCCATTGGAACGAATTTTTTAATACGAGCTCTAGTTTGGTCCGAGTCAATTAGATCGTCATTTGTGAGTTTATTACTCTCCTCTGACTGAGAATTATTCACCGGTGATTTTGATTCATGCTTGATTACAGTGTCGCTGTCTGTTAAAATCTTATCGAACTTCTCAGAATACTTACGTTTATCATTTACTTCATCCTCCACCTTCGGTTTGTTGGTGCTATGTGGTGGTTGATTTTCAATAACCGGCGCAACATCGTTGCCTTCCTTCATTTTGTTCTGATAGTTACTTGTTATGTATTAAACTATAATCGTTAGATTACACAACGTTTACTTCAATCTTTCACCATTTAACTTGTTCCTAATTATATATTTATATGCCTTTCGTATGGTGAGATGAGTCGGAATGTGAAAACTAGTTACACGTTGTGAGTGTGTTTGTATGTGTGTGTCTGTCTGATAAAGTAACATCGACGTGCAAGATGCTTAAATTAATTAAACGACAAGTGCAACTATAAAGCAAAGGTAGTGCACTCATTTATCAATAGATGTGACCTTGGACAAAGTTATTTAAAAATATCTAATTAAGTAAATATATTAGTAAACTATTTGTGAATAAGAAAAAACGATGTTTGATTAGGTGAATAGAGATCACTTCAACTCTACGTGGTAGAGAGACAAGTAAAGTAAATGAACAACCGAATGTCGTAAAACAACTGTGATAATAAGGTTATATGAACAGATACACGGAGTGTGGTGCTGCGGTGCGAGCTACTTATAAGTAGTATATGACGTGAGCGTCAACGTAATGTCTGGCAGCTGAAGATGGGGAAAGATCAAGAAAGGAAGTGTTAGAACACAATGGAATTTGTATGAAACGCATGAATAGTAGTGACAATGGATTGATGTTTTGCAACAGGAACAGTCCAGTTCGATATGATGAACTGTTATTTTGCAAATGAACGATTTACGATATGGTTTTCCAATTTTACTGAGTAACTCTGTAATTTTCGTAGATTTGTGCATTCAGATAACTATGATCGATCAATGTCAGGATGAATAGTCAGTCATTGACAAATACTGCTAACTCTTTTCAACTCTGGATTGGTTGAAGCAGCATGACCTGAGGTAATTTGAATTTGACCTAATAGTCTGTAAGTTGTCAGTCGACATATTAGT
>CALYCR020000118.1:0-17491 GCA_944470395.2 Schistosoma turkestanicum | reverse complement strand
AGTGTAAGCTTATTGTTGATTCTGTAAGCCATATTTAAAAATTAGAACACTACAAATTGCCAGAAAAGATGGAAAATGTATGAACTCAACACTTGGCTTCTCAAATTCAATGAAGACAGAAAAGATTGACTTACGGGTAACAGTAAATTATGGTGCACGAAGTTACATGAATATATAAGATAAAGATATGTTTGAGTATAACTCCGTCTCAATATAATCATGACTTTTTTCCTTTTTGTGGTGAATTTTACACTTCTTCGTGTAAATGATGGCACAAAATGTGCACTTAACTAATCAACAGCGGAAAAGGACGAAGTCATTAAGTTTGAATATGTTTTAATGAAGGCCTAATAACACAGAACATTATCATTCTTACATATGTGTATCTACAACGGTTTGGCTTACTTTGGAGGCTGTACAACTGTTGATCCTGGAGACAAACAATTAGGTTGATTACCGACATGGTGTATTGACGATTGTCTTTCAGTTTGAAGAGGTGAAGATGGATTGAATTTTGTTTGAGTTTTGAAAAACTGATAGAATGCAGCTTTTGCAGCATCAGTCCATGGGACCGGTAAAACAGCAGTAGCAGATGATTCGGAAGATGTATCGTTGGCAAAATTGTGTGAACTCATATCATTGTCTGATCTCTGTTTACATTGACTGGTACATTTTGACTCGTCAACTCCTTGTGAATCTAATCTGGTGCTGGTAGTTTTAGGATGAATGTATGGATTAGAGAAGCTCGGACGGACAACAACAACTGGTTTGGACGAATCAGCTGATTGAGGGAGTTTCGATAATAATTAAATGAAACAATAAAAAGCATTAGGTATCTATATTTTCCAAATTGCTTAAAAGCAAGTTAAAACTACAAAAACTATGGAAACAAATGGGATCACTAACTGTACTAATAAGGAATCGATAACAGTAATACACTGACGCTTAAAAAAGCTGATGATAAGCAGCAGTCCCGAGGCATGTTACCCAACGTCTCAAGTCACTGGTCGCGATGAATGAGCATGAACTGAATCAGGTGGTCTGTAACTACTAGTACGATTAAATCTAACAGTTAAAGACTACAGATTGATGCAACGTTTCTAAACTACCAGCTTATATAACTCTTGGAAAATAGAAGTGGATAATTTAGAAATGGAAAGGGATAGAGTAGGTTGGAGAATACTGGTCAGCAGCCTACACTTCATTTGGGGTAACAGGCAAAAAAAGTACGAAAGCAAGGATAATTTAAAACCTGATAAAACAGAACCTTTGTCTAGTCTGAAAGCCAAATACGTCTAACGATCAAAGATTTCGATATCTAATTATAACCATGTTGTACATAATAAGAATGAAAAACAAAAGCACTAAGTCCTGAACCGTCTAAACTACTGCTTAGCAAGTACTCTTACTAAAATAACGAATAAACATGCATCACCAAACTATCTATAAAAGTACTAGTACACAGAGTTGCACTTTAGTGGTACATATACTGCTGCATGTTTCATAGTGCAATGGTGTACTGGGCGTTCTTTGACGTGGTAAAAGTATGAAGGGGGGTCTAGTATGTTAACCATCCACAACAGGTATGAAAGCAGTGATAGATAGACGGTAAGTTACACACTAAAGTGGCAAGCGTTTCAGTTGACTAGATAAAAAAAGACAGGAGATTCTGTTTATTTAGTTTGTATAGATTTTTGTTTGTTGGGACGAGAAACATTTTAACAAAGACAATTTGTTATCGAATAAAACAATTTACAACATATTGAGAGAGTATATGACTTACAACGAACTGGTTCACGCCGAGGATTCCTGGAGCTTTGAGTATTCTGTTGAAATATGTCCACATCTTTTGGTAAAAGGATAAGTCCGCCATGTTTTTCCGTAGAATTTTCTGGTGTCGAATTTACAGTGGTATTTCTGAGTGAACGTGAATTCTGTACATCATCATTTGGGGCAAAAGATTCCTGCCTTGGTTTGGAAGAATACTGCTTATTACTAGTTACAGATCTTGAACTGTTAAACTGGGGTGGTGCAGTAATAAGTGGTTTTGTGTTGGCGTCTGCAGGTCTCGGAACTAAACCCGACGCAGAAGAGTGATTATCAGATCTTAGTTTATTCGTGTTTTCACGATCCTGGAGACGGCGACCGTTTTTCGTCTCATTACTAAAAGATTTTTGTGAGGGATGGTGTTCAAGCAATGAATTAATCCCATCTCTATGGTAGCTAGGTGGTTCTGCAGCTACAGGAACAGTTCGGGTAACTCTGACATTACGGGAATCTCCATGGTCTTCAGCGGCTAATCTGTACCGTGGATGATGGTAAAAGTCTCTATCTGGTCTTTTACTTTTCATATATCACAATTGCAGGCTGTGCAAGAGCAGTAGCGCAAATGATGAATTTTGCGCGACAATCTCCAATTCTAGTCTACACAACTTCTTTTGCACTGGTAAGTATCGACAGTCAGTTGACTCATATTGGTGCAAAATCACTGTTTAATATATGATAGGTTAACATCAGATAACCTTATAACCTGTAGTAAGATATAGGAAATATTTTCTGTTTCGGCATTAAGTTGAGTGAGTGTTAAACATCTGTTTGAGAAGGGCTTGCCACTCGATATGAAAAACGGAGTTCCAGTCTTACTTTATGCAGCTGCCGTTTCTGAACCTTCATACAGCTGACATGAAGATGACTAGTTCAAGAGGGAGCAAAAAGATATGACAAATTAACACCTACATCATTATTCAAGATACGGAGCGCCAAAACAAGATCATAATATGTTCTACGGTAAGATAAGGAGAAAAGCCTCAGGCGTTTAAAGCGCTCATCTTAAAAGAATCTAGAAACACCTGAAAACCTTTGGCGACTGCTGCACTACATTGTGATACTGTCTGCAAGTCATGACTAACTATTACTCCTAAATCTTTTTGTTGCTACATACGTGGTAGTGATATACCGTCGATAGTGCCGGGTTCGATATACATTAGCGTGGCCCTTTTTCAAGTAACGTAATTACTATGCTGGTTACACTTGGAGGTTGTTAGTTGGACACGATCTATTTCTTGACCTACTAATTAGAGCATCCCTCCAAACCGTAGAAAGTAGAGCCTGAGTGAAGTACATAGTGAACAGCTTCATGAATAGTTCCAAAATAATATCTTTGACAAACAGCGATAATCAATGGTACAACTCGTCAGCACCCGGTGTCTAACCGGGGTTGAGGTTACTGAGCAATCAAAGAACAGTCTCTTCAATCACAAATACATACATATAATTAATATCCAGGTGGTCTGCTTATAAGAGGTGTTGTTAGCAATTATTATAGAGAAGGCCCCACCAAAAATGTTGCATAAAGTCCCAGCCTTGGCTAAATCTGACTCAGTTAATTATTATGAATTTTTGTGCGACAGAAATCAAGTGACTACATTGGTGTGTTTTGCCATACCATTGTCTCCTATTCCACAGATATTAGCCCACCAGATATCGGGACGTGATGGAACAAAATTATTGTACGTACTGAAATCTAAAATACCACTTAGTCACTGTTTAATGGTAGGGATAACTATTAGATGTCAATGTCATAATCACTGAGGCGCTTAAAAACAAGGTCCAGTAGTGATTGTTCATGTTCCAAGTGTATATGCATCGGTTTCATGATTGCATAAATGCACACTGAATGCTAGATGAAAACAGATTGATGACGAGACGCCCACCTGAATTTTATAGCTCTATTCACTTGACATGTGGCGTGCTGGAATCTGCATCATCAGGCGTCAACCAACCCTACACCATGTGTAAATATAACTTGGGATACAGTCATCGACAAGACAACATGAACCAAGATACATCCCCCGTTTGGCCACCAACCCATATGTAGACTTCATGATACAACAAGTAACTTCACATGTACCAATATCGGTCACTTCCAAATTGCTCAAATGTACACTGTTGTGATCTCAAACATAAAAAATACGTCTTCTCCTTTGAGATTTATGAACCCGTCACTTCTATTACAAATGTATCCTGCACTAATGTGGACCAACCAACTCCTACAGCGAGCCATTTCTCTACGACAAGGATTACGTCGGGAATTAATACAGCCGTCATTAAGCTAAGCCCACTTGTATTGATTAGCAGAAATTTGAGCGTTTTGACTTTCAATCGTTCTACCCGGACCTCATTCTTTTATACAACTATATATTCAAGTGCTTTGGATTATTTGAATTATTTTGAATTAGTTTTTCTAATCAATGGAAAGGAAACTACGATGCACAATAATTGGAAATGGACCAAGGAGGCAATCATTTCACTATGTTAGGAGGTTATGTGCCATATGAAGCGCCATCACAAGGAATTGATCTATAGTGGTACTCTATATATAATTCAAGAAAGGAGGAACAACATGGAAGTAATCAACATCAGCTGAACGAGATCAGAGAAAGTTAAGGCACAAGCACAATAGACAGAAGCAAACAAGAAAGTGAAGGGGAGCAGCAGAGCCAACAGATGTAAATATATGGAAAATCAAGCAATGATGGCGGGAAAGCCTGCAAGAGAAGGAAACAAGAAGCAATCGTGCGATACAAAACAGAAGCTAGCTAAAAACTATCGTAAACCAAGAAAGGCAAAGCAGCAGCCAATATTGATAACAGAGGAGTAAGTGGGTAGAGCACCCAACGTATCTCTTGAATCGTAAGGATCGACCGTGTACTGACCAAATCGCAACATTACGGATCATTGTGAAACAATCCATTTCATGGAACACATAACTCTACATCAACTTCATCGACTACTACAGGAAAACACTGTGGACGTTTGTTCGACACTACAGAGTGCCTGAGAAGATAGTCAACATCATACGGAATCCTTTCGATGGATTTAACTGCAAAATCGTGCACGGAGGTCAGCTGACTGACTCGTTCGAGGTGAAGACCGGTGTCAGGCGAGGTTGCTTACTACCACCATTTCTCTATCTCCTAGTGGTCGACTTGATTATGAAGACGTCAACACCTGGAGCGAAGCATGGTATATAGTGAACAACAATGACGCAGCTGGGCGATCTAGACTTCGAAGATAATCTGGCTCTTCTATTCCACACGCTACTGTGAATGCAAGTAAAGAAGACCAGTATAGCAGCGGCCTCAAAGGCAGTAGGTCTCAACATGCACAAAGGGGAAGGCAAGATTTTACGATGCAACACAACATGAGTCAACCAAATCACCCTCGAAAGAAATGTCAGGGCAAAATCTTTGACAATCAAGGTGGATCTGATGTAATTGTGATTGAGAGGAACGGCAAATCAAGGACAGCATTCCTACAAATGAAGAACATTTAGAAATCCAAACAAATGTCAACCAACGTCAAAATCAGGATTTTCACTACAATTGTCAAACCCATTCTGCTGTTTGCGGCTAAATTTCGGAAAATTATCAAAGCCACCAAAAAAAATAGGTAGGATTCAAACCCGATTCCCACCGACTTTTCCAACTACGATGAACAGGTTCACTCCTTTAATGTCATATGATGTGCCCCTAGCCTCTCCAAGTTGTAAGACTGATAATATTAAGAACATGTCAGACCAACATCTAATCATGCGCACAAATAATTATTATCCAAGAGCTAGGTGCACTGCCCAACCACCTAATCCTAGAACTATTAGTGAAAGTGGAAATGGAAGATTTTTCACCCCTCACCCTATCCTAAAGACCCGGGCTTTTATTCGCAAAAACGCTGAGAATGAAAACTCTATGCATCCTGCTCTACCAAGCCAGCTGGTAAACATGACCCCCAAATTTAGAAAAGGCCATAGCAACTGGCACTCGTATATGGCTAACCCTCCCCAAGTTAAAACCATTCCCATATAAATTTAGCCTTAGTAACGAGCTGTGTCATCAAGACACTACTAGAAACAGTGGTGAACCGCAATGCCAGCCGAATCAAAATTTTTCCGGGATACAGCCACTTGTGGTACCTCTTGCGCGACATATAGCTCAAGTCATTTCATACCACATACAGAACATAAAAACACTCTCCTCGCACAATCTCAAACAGACAACATTCTCCCCATTTCCCCCGGGCTAACAACCCCTCCTGTAAATTTCAGTAACTTACTTAACATGTCCCCCCTAACTCCTCATACCACACTCACGTAGGTCATAGTAACTCCTTTACTCAAGAAACCCTAAACTATTTTAGCTTAGCGGGACATCTGTTTAATATATGTCTTATTAATGCTCGTTCAATCTGTAATAAAAAGACAGATCTAGTCATGTTTGCTACTATCTGCCAACCAACACTTATTATGATAACTGAGGCATGGACCTGTAGTAATATTTCTGATCTTACTATATTTCTTGAAAACTATGATCTGTTTCGAAGTGATAGGTTACAAGGAAGAGGTGGAGGATGCCTTATATATGCCCAATCTAGCCTAAACTCGCTCTTATGTGATATATCTGAACTAAATAGATTGCCAGACTCTGTGTGGATCGTTCTGAAACCGTCAAATGCCGTTTCCTTACTGTTCGGCTGTGTCTACCGACAGCCAAATGTACCAACAGGAGATCTAGCATTATTGTCAGAAGTATTCACATTTGTTTCATCCCTACCGTTCACAAGCAAGGCTATTTGTGGGGACTTCAACATGCCTGAAATCACTTGGTTCCCAATCAAAGCACCTAAACGATTCGAATCATTTATTGAATGCTTAGAGCTTGGAGAGTGGACTCAACATGTTAATGGCCCAACCAGAAATCAAAATACATTGGATTTGGTTTTCACCAGCAATCTCATTCCTCATACTGTTTATGTTGGAAAAACGTTCCCAGGTAGCGATCATAATATGGTCATATGCAGCCTTGATATAGGAACTACAACTATAAAGTATAAATCCACCACACTTCGTAGGGACTTTCGTAGGACTGATTGGTCAAACTTCAGTATCTGCCTCAGAAGCATTAACTGGACAAACTACTTTACTGCAAACAATACTGATGAACTAATAAATGTATTTTATCACAACACAAATAGCATATTCAACAAATTCGCACCTTTAGAATCCTGGAGACCCAGAATTTCTAAGGACTTATTTATGCCAGGTCATATATGAAAACGTCTTCGAAGACATGCTTCCAGATTTCATAACTGTAATGACTTCTCCTCATTAGTAACGATGACTGAAATATGTGTCGAGGCAGAAATAACACGTACTAAAAAGGCAATCGCACAGGAAAAGAGTGCTGTTCAGCTGAACAATCAATCCTCTGAACTCATAAAACTCCTTCGGAATAAACTCAAATGCTCCAAAGTGAAAGGAGGGAGCATATTTATTAAGAACAATCAAGTGTATGACGACCCTAAAAGTATCGCAGAGTTGTTTACCGAACATTTTTGTGCCACATTAACAAACGAAAACTCAATAAATGAGTCACACCTGACCCAAACTCCTTCCTGTGAAATCGTCAGTGTTGAATTTAGTGTACGGAACATTTCTAAGGTGATTACTACACTGAAGCACTCTTACATTGAAGGACCAGATGGCATCCCTGCCAGCATGCTAAAAAATGGTAGCAATGATCTGAGTGCTATTCTTCTCAAACTATTTACTATATTACTATATTACCCTAATAACTGGAAGAGTACACATATCATCCCCACAATAAAATCTGGGCCTACAGCGACCCACCGACCTATAAACATAACTTCGGTAATATCTCGGGTTATGCATAAAATAGTTAAGGCAGAGTTACTACAACATCTACTTCGGAACAATCTAATATCGACCTCACAGCATGGGTTCTTGAGGTCCAGGTCGTGTGATACATGTCTGTTAGATTATTTCAACGATATCACGAATAAAGAAGACAAAGGGCTTCTGGTATCAGTCCTTTTCTTTGATTTTAAAAAGGCATTTGATAAAGTCCAACACAAAAGGCTTCTACTTAAACTGAAGTCATTTGGAAACATCAACCCACTACACTCATAAATAGCTTCATTCCTAAATGGGTGACAACAAATGATAAAGTACAACGACTGTCTTTCATCACCAAGACCAATAACCAGTGGGGTTATCCAGGGAAGTGTCTTAGGTCCACTCTTGTTTCTAATGTACATGAATGACATATGTAATACTATAAAATTTGGAAGAGCATACTTATATGCTGATGATCTGAAAATAGTATACAGCTATAAGCCTGAAGATCTGGACGAAAATATAGCTAAGATTCAGAGTGATCTTGATAACTTAAGTACCGCCCAACTATGAACCACGACACTGCTTACAGACTTAGAAACAACGCATATACACTATTAACGGCAAAACACAAGAAATTATTGCGTTGTAATTTCTTTGTAATACGATACAGTCTACTGTGGAACAGGTTACCAATTACTATCCGTATTTGTGACACAATCACTTAGTTCAAGAAACTAGTCATGCTGTTGCTAGACTCTAAAGAGATATACCGACTATTCCCGGAACTCACACAAAGTCCCCAGGCACTCTTTTATGGTCCACCAAATATTTAGATGAACCTCGGAAACGAATTATAGACTATGAACACATTGTGTTCTCATTACCACCCATACATGTATCATGAAATGATAGACGAATCCGCCTGCTCCTACTAACAGTAATAGGTTACGCCTTTGAAGTGTTACCCGTGACTTTTCTCTGAATTTAAATTCCGATTATTATTTTCCTATCTTCAAAGCAGTTTTAGTTTTTATTTCTAGTAGACAGACAAATTGAAAAGCCTGTAGATGCTGATCAACCACTGTCAATTACAATGAACTCAAACACCGTGTATCATTGTGAGTATCTTCTTATTTAAGTATTAACAGTTTAACTAATTTTTGTTTCTCCAATTCATTAACATCCAAACACCTTGCCTGCTTACCAACTTATCGCTTTACTCATTAATTTTTAACATTATTTCAACTCTTTTTTTCACTTTCTCCTCGTTCCAGCTCCCTGTCCTTCCTATTTCCAAACTACCCATTGATTGACTCATCTTACAAATCATACCATTCGTTTACTTAAAATCAGTGTGATATGCTATGCGGATATATTGTCTGACAAAGTTGTCTGGATTGCTTGTAATGTTGGAGCTAGTATAGAATGTTAATTCCGATTAGGTGTACAAAAAAAAATTGAGAGTAGACTACAGACCATTATTTACAATTAACCATTAAACGTAAGAGAGCTTAACATCAAAAAAGGAGGGAGGGTGCTGTATCTGACCAGCATTCATGACGGTGGGGCGATAACCTCAATCTACCCATGTCTGTGTGGCAGAACATTTTGTTTGCTTACGGCTCCTTACGATATAGCAGGATGTAACAAATCAGTGATATTGATGTTACTTTTCCTAGTTAACCTCGTCTACAACCCATGTCTGTAACCTTGCACTGGTTTTTACTTCCTACCGAGAAATCCTATTACAAGCTGGTCTGGACAACTATACTAAAAAAGAGCTCATTCATAACTTCTTGAGCCTCAGAGTTAAAAATAAAAAGAATAAATAAAACCAAAAAATCATATCACTGATCCTCTTTATTATATTTTGTAAATCAACTTTATTACTAACAACTTGGTTCTTTTGAATTTCCTCGATTCTTTCGACTAACTTCTCATTAGTTATCTCACTACTGAATTGTCTTCATTAACCTACATAAGCGCAGGTGTAAAGTGTTCTGATATTAAAAATGTTTGGGTAAACATACCTTTGTTTTATCCATAAACGTATGTGCAAAGCCACTGTTCGGCTTTGAACATGAATATTTTCTGTTCTGCTCCTCGTCCCGTTTTCTTTATTCCTCTTTTTTCAGAACCTTATACCCAATCCACATATATTAGTCTGGATATTTGCAGTAGACTTCGTTACCCTACCCAAGAACATGTGAAATCATTAGTTGACGAATATCAACCAGACCTTTGGACATTTACCGCATCAATTCTTGTTATATGAAAACCCATCTGTACCATGAATCGTTTCTCAGTCCATAAGATGATTGTCGTAACGCAACCTTCGTAACTTGAGCCAATTACTCGTTTTGTACATTCCATCTTTAAGAAAACAATGAATCTTGTGAAATGTTTCAGTAACTGTATACCGTTTTAAAAAAAATATGTTGCTAATCTTAACATTTTGATCTTGCCTGTAAATTGGCATGTCTCTTGTAACATGTTTGTTATTTGAGAATAAATTATTATTATTATTATTATTACATGTAACAAGTACTTATTAACGGATGTCTAAAGTATGCGTTCGTAAGGGTTCGGACCAGGGAATGTCGCAGCATTAGGACGGTACCGGATTGAGCGAAGAAGCCATAAACGAAACCACTCGTATGCCACATATATTCGAACCAGAACACCAACTGACTGCATTGACGACAGCGTGGGTGATCAGGCCAGCTTTCGCCAAGATTGACTGAAGTCGACGGTACCAACAGGGAGATGATCGGAGACGTCTGCTTGTGACAAAAAGAAAGAAAAAGAGAAAGATGTATCATGCATATAGTATGAGGATAATCTCCTATGCCGTATCCGTTGATGATGGGTGGTTAGTTACAAAAGCGTACAGGTAGGCGTTCGCCGCGATGACTATGTCCATCAACCTTGAAGGTCTTTTCGTGACGAGGGATCACGTGAAAAGATCCTTCGTAAGGCTGTTGCAAAGGTTTGCGTACCGAATCTACTGCTGTCAAAGCATATGGACAGGTAAATAACTCTCCAGGAAGAGCAACCTGCCGATGTTTTATCCGAGTTCACACTGGAGGTAGTATGCACATCTACGCAGATAGTCGTTGGACGTTATCTGATATACATAAATTGGCTGCTCGTTGGTGTGAAAAAATTCTTCAGCTAGATGCATTGTTGTGCTGTATACAATTTCATAGGCGGAAAATTGGATATCTGCCGTCTCTGCACTGTAGTCGGCGTGTGGTCTCCATCCAAAGCCATCTATTTTGCGAACCGAGTGGAGAGAGGCCCAAGGGCTGCGGGATAGACGAAATAATACATATGGCTAAGCGAAAACTGATTTGTCCAGTGGCAGTTGGCGAGCACTAGCCATGACTGGACGTCTGTAGTTGACAATGTGACTTACCATATTAATAATCACCGATAGAATCCCCTGAGCTTAGTTATGTAGGTGAATTTATCAAATATAACATGATATAAATAATGATGCAAATTTTATATTGATGATTCGGTACATGTATGTTTGCGCGTTAAAACCCTTTGATTTGATGTTCGACGAAGTGTCGATTAACTGCAGCCTACGTGAATCGAATAGCAATTCATAGAGCTTATAGGGATCGATACGGCTATGGGAACATCAGCAAGGATGAACGTCCATAGATACTGTCGTCGATTATCCAGGTTCAGCGTAAGCTATCATGTACCGTAGGTTGGAATGACAGAGCCATTCATAGCGCGTATTCGAAGCATTGTAGCTCGTGAATTGCTGCTACCAAACGATACAACATAAACTTTGGCACTTAGCGTTAGTGCAAATATCGTGCACATAAAATTAGCTAACAACCTGAAGTGACGGGGAGGAGACAGGTGCAAATGCAATGACCTACACCGCAGAGTCTATTATTATAGCTATCTATCATTTAAAAACTTTTTTGCAATTATAATATAGATTAAAATACATTACTGATTGTTTTTCAACATTAAAAATTGGTGATAGATGAATAATAGACTCACCGTTATGAATGATGGTAGCAACGCAAAAAATAGGTTGCGCATAAGTAAGTGTTTTTAGTACAGTTAAACAAAACGAGTTCGATAATATATGTTTTATTTTAATTGATTTCGTCTCCTTCGAAGAAAGGTTTCATTACAGCACCAAGAAGAGACAAGATGAACGTGTACTCATATAGTGATTATAATCTTCCTCTTGAACCAGATGTGCCTGATGAAGGCCTCGAAACTTGCTAGTTGTTATTATAGCCATTTCCTCAGATAACTAAATTACTCTGTCTCGCTTGCTATCTCTGCTTCTCCTTCTTCGATTACACTTCTTCCCTTTCACACAATCTTCACTATCAATTTAATGACTTATTAATTTACTTAATTCTGAATTCGCACTAGCTTCATAATTTCCTCCCGATTATTCTCCTCAGTGCAACCAACTGATCTTCGGTTTGGTAATGTAATGGTTTATGGAATCCATAAACCCTACTCCTCTGAAAATAATGCACTAACTTAAATCCCAGGACATACAAATTCACATATAATTGCCAACTGGCTATAAAGTGAATAGACTACTATTCAGAGAACGTCACTGAATACCTATAACCATACAGAAACACAAGAACTGGGCGAAAGTAAATCCACTGGTTTATACTAGCTCGTGAAAAATATTGTAGATATATTGGATATTGAAATATCTTGGTGAGCGTCATGGCAATGGTAGCGCGTGGTTTGCTCTACCGCCGGTGAGAATTCGAGATTGTGTCCTTTCAGTTTGACAGATTACCCTAAATCTCCTCAGATCTTTCGGAAGGAAGGTGAGAAGTCCTAACAATCAGCTTTACAGATATAAGGGTTGTATTAGGAATCAGGCGTGACTGAATGTTACCCCATATTTTTCATGCAAATTGCATCAATCTTCGTACAGTGTTCGCTATAACGAAATAGGTGGCTTTGAACTTTAAATTAGATTTTTGAGGAAACTATATGGTATTTTTAATCACCTTACTTCCAGTATTTTGGACATTTCACATGTACTCCATAGTTAGTTCTGAGATGGGTCGTTTTCTAACACTCTAATCCACTCTCTTGACTTTCGTAAAATCTTATTAATTTTGATCAGTTTTCAGTAGTATATCTTGTTGAAACGCTTCTGAGAGACAGGATTTCCCTTCGTCTCAGACTGAATGGAAATAAAGGGGAAAACCGGCTGATATCCATAGGGAAATAGTTCTGTATTTCTCCTTTTGTCACCTTTTATCGACATGTCACTGAATCCTTTGGTATTTAGTCTAAATTTATGTTGGAATATCTACTTTTCTCCGACATCTAGATTAATTTGTCCACGATCGTATTTTTTTAGCCTAAATGTATTTTACGTTTATTCTTATTTCGATCACAAAACAAACGCTTCAATACAGTCGACTAGATTTGAACAACTGTACCTATTTACTGATATTTATTCATATAGAATTAAGTCATGGTTTAGGAGTACTTCAATCACAGACAGATGACCGTCATATCTTTGCAAGTGCAAAACCCAACCGTCACTTACAAACATCTATAGAAAATAACAGGCAATACGTCAGGCTTTAGGAATATTTCTTAATTATTAGCTACGAATGAAATCAGGCACACTTCCACTATACTCACCTACAATCACATATGTAAATGGGGAAGTAAATGCATAGTAAGAGAAAGCTTTATTAGAAAAGCATTTTCCCTAAGTGAAAGCAGTTTTTGAAACTTGCGGATTATCATAACTTAAGTGCAAACATTCGGAATCAATAAAGCTATTCCTTGGATCCCAAAATTGGAGTATTAACCGTTACGACAATGTCTAGCTACCATATTATAAACAACTGCCAACATGAATTGAGACTTGGGGTGGTGTCACTTAACACAACCGTCAACCTATAAAACAGCATTGGAGGGTTTTCATTTCTAATTGCCCTTCACATTATCATGGCTTTTTATGACTTTCTCGTAATTTATCTCATATCTTAGAAATACCCTTGCGTTGCAACGTCATATAATTTTGAGAGTTCTTTTTCTGTGAGTGATGACTATAAGAACCTTGACTTCAGTGCACTTAAAGCTTATGAATAAAGAAAACACTTCGTGTGCTGCTGTAAGGACTGTGCTCATGAAATTCTCTCTTTGATGAAGTACCTAGCAACATCAGGTATCATGAGAATAGACTTAATGTAGCGCATGGAAGTTTCTGAAGCATCCTTTATTGACCGCGAAGTCATGGCCATCTAAACCTATAATTTCATCCCTCATATCTTCTTGCTGAATATATGTATCCAGCGTTCCCAGTTCCTCTTCAGATGATCAATAAAAGTGCAGGTTTGAGATTTCAATTACAATTTTACGTGGACAATTACGCTGCTCAAGCCTATGCTATGACAGATTATATTGTCACCCAAGTTTGTTATTGCTGCACATGTATCCTAAAGAATAACATGTAGGTTTTCGAATCTCGAGTTAATACTTTCAAGAATATATTTATCATTGCAATAGTTTGGATTACTGGACTACCTCAAGTTTACACCTTTTTATTGTTCGTTATTGTTAGTTCACTCTTTATGCCTACCGAACGCATCCACATATTCCGTTATTCTTTTCCATTCCAGGCTCTTTTGCACAAATTTAAGAGCTTTCTTTAGGTAGAAACGTGTCTGAATCCTAGATTTCAACCTATCGACAACAGCTAGACTTTTCAATTCCATGTCTCATCAAGGAGCCGCACTTCAAAACTACAATAACGAACTTGTAAAATGTATGGCATAACTTTCACATTGATTTAAATTATAGGCTTTGAAGAACTTTGTAAAAGACGAGAAGATTTACAACGACAAATTCAACAAGATGAAACTGAACGTGCTAAACTTCAAAGAGAAATAAACATTCTTAATGAAAAGCTTAGTCGAGTAAATGAATCGTTAGAGAAAAAACTTTCGGCACGAAATGAATATGATAGAACAATTACAGAGTCTGAAGCAGCTTATATGAAGGTTTGTATTACTGTTTCTATTACTGTAACTTTCCTTTTATAGATCCTAGAGAGTTCTCAAACTCTTTTAACTGTTCTAAAAAGAGAAGGTCAAAATATTGTCCAAAAGGCAACTGCTGCGAAAAATGTTCCATTTTAATTTTATCCAGTCATGGGAATTTGCAATATTCTTAGTTATTTGTAAATAATGTTTTTGTTTTTTTTACTAATGAAGCTCCTTATAATGAATTTTGTTACCGGTCAATATATATAATATGCAAACAAACATCTTCAATAAAATTTTTTTAATATGAATTGTAGTTACTCTATGAGAATAATTTTCGACACATTCGTTTTATCAACTAAAATGAATTGTGTATTATTTATCTGTCAGAGAATGTCATTCGAAATCAATGCTTTTAATAAATATAAAGCTTAGTTGATTAAACTTTCACACTTTTCTACACATATGGATTAGCTTTTTGAGTATGAAATTTTGTTTTGTATTAAAGTTTCCATTTAAAAACTTAATTTCACAACTAGAATAATAATAATACCCTTGTCTAGCAACAAAACTTAAGCTCAAAATTTATATGTTTGTGTTTAAAACAGAATTTTAGACCACCATTAGATGATACCTGGAAGCACTGGACGGCCGTTTCATCCCTGTATGGGACGACTTAGATACCGGCTCAGTGGTCCGATGGTTAGGCGTTCGCCTACAATACCGAAGGTCCTGGGTTCGAATCCTGTGGGGTGCAGGAGTCGTGAATGCGCACTACTGAGGAGTCCCATACCAGGGCGAAACGGCCGTCCAGGTTTCTAATGGTGATCTAACTAACATTGATCGATTCATGGTTGCAAAAGCGTGTAACTTAACAAACAATCTTCACAACCCCGTAATGTAAAAGAGAATTGCTCCAAGTTCAAGTTGCCATACCACGATAGCACACAGATGCGCAATTGTCGATTCAAATCTCATAATGGTAGAGGTAGTAGACGTGTAAGCAGTAATTAGATGTTATTCAAGTAGTTTTCAGGGTTAAAACAACCAAATAAGTCATTTTAGATAAATATTGCCATTGACACGGCTCTTCGTCGTAGGTTAGAGTTGAAATTCCATTGAAATTAATAGTCAAACATTGAACTTTTAGAAATTTTATACAGGTGAGTATGCATATTTTATTTCTTGACATGAAAGTTTGTCTAGAATAGGTTTTATTTGTGTATCATCTTTTTTGATGTATGACTTGAAAATGTCGGGGTGTGGTGTTCTACTTACACGAACGATATAAGTAGTATAAGAAGGGACGTGAAAGAATAAGTCTCACGGTCACAAGAGGAAAACGGAAAGCAAATGGAGCAAAAGCAAGAAGTAAATGGAGTACCAACAGAGGAAGAAAAGGAAGCAACAGCAGGAATAGAAGAAGGCTGGAGCGTTGGAAGTCAGGACTCAAAGATGGTGTGCAAATAGAGCGTTCAATGTAATGTTTTCGTTTTTAATTGACTGAGTGTAAATTTGCGTAATACAATCTACCGCGCCTGCCTCAGTCTTCTCAGGAGTTTAGGGGCTTCATGCCACTTCTTCACATTGGTTTTTGCTCTGTCTAGTCAGTAGTTTCAACTGTTAATACCAAAATTTTCAGAGCTTCAAAAACATTTTGTATCGATGTGAAACGTATCAAAAAATGACCATATTACTTGTTGTTTCAAAGATTACCACCGTAAGTTTATGAAATTTCGTAGTTTACAGTTCTCATATTTCTTCAGTTAGCTCTCTAACTCTAACCATCATCCATTCGTAGTTATGTATTAGCTATCTGTGTGATTGTTTAGAAAATGTGTACCAAACGACTTGTATAGCTAGATTCACAATTGAAACTGAATTATTAAATGTCCATTAATGAATAGATTGTGAGAAGAAAATCTCTTTACAAAAGCATGATATGTAAAGCTTAGCAAACCCAAATAGGTAGTTGTCAGTGATCTTAAGGACCAATTGTACTTTTTATCGGTTTTTGCTTTACTGAACCAATATTAGTGTGTTTATGAACTCAGTCAGTTAGTTGCAACGTAGAACTTCGTACGTATGTACATAAGTTCATGTTGCCATACCGACCGAAGCTGCTGCCTTGACGCGGTGGTTGGGCTTGCCTATCGTGATGACCCAAGTGAGCTATATTCGCTGCAACTTATGTTCCTGAAGGTTCTACCATGCCAGCAGGCAGGTCGATTGGAGAACGATGAAACTAAAAGCAGCTACTCAAGGTCTGAGGGCGAAGTCGTACTGTTGACTGACTGTGATGGAGGGATGTGACAGCAGTAAGGTGTTTCCCTCGGACAACCCAGAAATCTGACAGGCGATGCTGCCTTTTCTCTACAAGGAAGAAGGGTTAGAAAAACAACGTCGGCCCGTCAAAATGTCCCACACCTCACCCTACCTCACGGATTTCCGTCCCTCACTTGGGTAAGGGTGCCCAATGAAGGCTTTCCCAAGACGTGAGCTAACACTCCAAAAAGCCCTTTCATTTAAGGAAGGGCCGTGCGTGACCGGCCTCCTAAACCAGTTAGTTCCCCATTAGGACTACTGCGGTCACGCACCCAGGTCTCCAAGACCCACACTAATCTATCTTCCTTTTCAGGTCCCTCAAGAAACAACCTTCCACGGTGTGTGTAGCCGGGAAGTGACAACCGCCCTCATACCCGCAACAGCACACGAGACCAAATTGTGTTTATGAACTATAAGACTTGTAGCGTTTTGTCGTACATACTTACTTACTTACTTA
>CALYCR020000117.1:0-17501 GCA_944470395.2 Schistosoma turkestanicum | reverse complement strand
ATTATGGCATTCTGATGAATAATCCAGATCAGTCACTCACGAAATTACGTGTTTTGTAGGTTGCTTGTATACTCGTACGCATTCTGTGAAGTGTTGTACCTGCGCTTTCAATCATGATGAGTAATATGCAAAGTGATAGCAGGAGGACCGGATAATAACACGATTTTCACTTTCGAAAGTGTTCAAATTGCGAAAGTGTCAGATGCTTACTTCACATTATCTTCTAGTCATTTTACAGTGACAGATAGATCATCGATTTCGGCTAAATAGTGAAACGCCGCAGACGATGCCTACGTGTTTTGTTATTCTTGATTCGAACGTTATAACCAGCTTGTTCAACATCGGTTTTTCAATCTGTCTCAATCACATCATCCAAATTTATGAACTCGTTTGACTGAATTTATTATGGTTCCGGAAATTGGTAATGCCAATTGGAATAAAATTATTTAATTAATTTGACGAATAGGCAGCAAACACGTTCATTGTAAGCGAAAATCAAAATTAATGAAAAGTCGACTCAATACTGACAATTGCCGCATCGATTGTTGTGCATACAGATCCTGATTACCTTTGCAACCCTATGTCGATCGTCACAAGTCGACTAACACGATTTGTGTCTACCTCTGCATTGCATAATTTAGCTTGTCACCAGTACACTAAAGCTCATTTGAGCAGATTGAAATTTGTGAAATATCTATACAGCTGAACAGAATAATGCAGCCAGTGCTCGAACACGTTTGACAGAATGAGGCTGCTTGTGAACTTGCAATATTCATGTCAGCCGTCAGTAATTCGAAAGGAAATAAGTTGTTGTTATTACTATCTCATCACTGAATAAATTGGCGTATTCAAATTCGGTTGTATGCACTTGACACAACGTCCTGTTCGCTTCTCCGTCTTTCATCGAACAAATAATAAACACTCTTCATAATTTCATATTGTCTCGGCTCTTAGTTCAAAAGCCTGCTCAAATTATGGCAGCAAGTTTGTTAGAAAATCGATTGTGCAATGACAATGTGAACACGTATGGACAAGGTCATGCGACGCAGCATATCATTTGTACGTCTGTACTCGGTGTTCACTTTCACGTCTACCTCTCGTTTGAACAACAAAATAATCGAGTGAAAAATGTGAAGGTTGAGCACAGCTTCAATCATGCTTATTCTAGAGCACTCCAATACTAATTATACCAAGCAAAGATTGTTTGAAGTATTATGGCATTCTGATGAATAATCCAGATCAGTCACTCACGAAATTACGTGTTTTGTAGGTTACTTGTATACTCGTACGCATTCTGTGAAGTGTTGTACCTGCGCTTTCAATCATGATGAGTAATATGCAAAGTGATAGCAGGAGGACCGGATAATAACACGATTTTCACTTTCGAAAGTGTTCAAATTGCGAAAGTGTCAGATGCTTACTTCACATTATCTTCTAGTCATTTTACAGTGACAGATAGATCATCGATTTCGGCTAAATAGTGAAACGCCGCAGACGATGACTTCGTGTTTTGTTATTCTTGAGTCGAACGTTATAACCAGCTTGTTCAACATTGGTTTTTCAATCTGTCTCAATCACATCATCCAAATTTATGAACTCGTTTGACTGAATTTATTATGGTTCCGGAAATTGGTAATGCCAATTGGAATAAAATTATTTAATTAATTTGACGAATAGGCAGCAAACACGTTCATTGTAAGCGAAAATCAAAATTAATGAAAAGTCGACTCAATACTGACAATTGCCGCATCGATTGTTGTGCATACAGATCCTGATTACCTTTGCAACCCTATGTCGATCGTCACAAGTCGACTAACACGATTTGTGTCTACCTCTGCATTGCATAATTTAGCTTGTCACCAGTACACTAAAGCTCATTCGAGCAGATTGAAATTTGTGAAATATCTATACAGCTGAACAGAATAATGCAGCCAGTGCTCGAACACGTTTCACAGAATGAGGCTGCTTGTGAACTTGCAATATTGATGTCAGCCACCAGTAATTCGGAAGGAAATAATTTGTTGTTATTACTATCTCATCACTGAATAAATTGGCGTAATCGAATTCGGTGTTATGCACTTGACACAACGTCCTGTTTGCTTCTCCGTCTTTTATCGAACAAATAATAAACACTCTTCATAATTTCATATTGTCTCGGCTCTTAGTTCAAAAGCCTGCTCAAATTATGGCAGCAAGTTTGTTAGAAAATCGATTGTGCAATGACAATGTGAACACGTATGGACAAGGTCATGCGACGCAGCATATCATTTGTACGTCTGTACTCGGTGTTCACTTTCACGTCTACCTCTCGTTTGAACAACAAAATAATCGAGTGAAAAATGTGAAGGTTGAGCACAGCTTCAATCATGCTTATTCTAGAGCACTCCAATACTAATTATACCAAGCAAAGATTGTTTGAAGTATTATGGCATTCTGATGAATAATCCAGATCAGTCACTCACGAAATTACGTGTTTTGTAGGTTGCTTGTATACTCGTACGCATTCTGTGAAGTGTTGTACCTGCGGTTTCAATCATGATGAGTGATATGCAAAGTGACAGCAACAGGAGAAGATAATAACACGATTTTCACTTTCGAAAGTGATCATATTGCGAAAGTGTCAGATGCTTACTTCACATTATCTTCTAGTCATTTTACAGTGACAGATAGATCATCGATTTCGGCTAAATAGTGAAACGCCGCAGACGATGCCTACGTGTTTTGTTATTCTTGATTCGAACGTTATAACCAGCTTGTTCACCATCGGTTTTTCAATCTGTCTCAATCACATCATCCAAATTTATGAACTCGTTTGACTGAATTTATTATGGTTCCGGAAATTGGTAATGCCAATTGGAATAAAATTATTTAATTAATTTGACGAATAGGCAGCAAACACGTTCATTGTTAGCGAAATTCAACATTGATGAAAAGTCGACTCAATACTGACAATTGCCGCATCGATTGTTGTGCATACAGATCCTGATTACTTTTGCAACTTCATGTCGTTCTTCACTATTTTTTCTTCTCTTTGTTGTAGCATCATTCTTAGAGAAGCATTCGAATATTTCGCTTGACTTTTCATAAACTATATTGATTTATTCGCAAATCGTCTAGCCAAAACAACTGTGATTCTGTACATTCTACAGCCTTAGCTGCAATGTTTCCTGTATCTTAACAACAACAAGCAAACCTATTATTTTTGTTCTCTCGTACGTTAATAAACGCTAAGGAAACCACCAGGTTATAATAACAACAGATCTTGATATAGTATTTACTAAATTTATCTTGAATGATATTTGATCCAAACATTTTCACATTTACTCGTTCGAGAATAATTTTATAAACATGAACAGTTTTTAAACATGCCGTCATTTTTAAAGACGTCTTTGTGAAATAATGAGTTTCTTAATCGTACACAACCCATATCATTTGAATAAGAGTAGTTGAATTTAATGAATTAAAAAATAGGCTTATGAACAATTTTATATAAAACAAGAAAGTTTAACATCAGTGTTGCCTGCTTTTTTGATAAGGCGTTGTTTACTAGGACAGAAAAACCTGATTTCTACCCACAATTTGGTAATACTAGCCTGACTGCAAACATTTGATTTGTTCTAGTGCAAGAATAGATTGATTGGAAAATGATGAGATTGAGAGTATTTGAATTAATTTTGTAGCCAATCATGTCTAATACTTACTACTTCAGCTTGTAAAGGAAATATTCACTTTGTGTTTTGACTTCAGAAGCCCTCATTTTACAATAGTCTAATCACTACAGTGAATCGAATGCGTTTAATAATTTTCATAATCATACTTTTTGGACAGCCATTTTATCAGGTTTCTCTTGAAAATACTCCTGATAAAACGTAATTATCTGGTTGTTACCTTGAATATTCACAAATTGATAAGTCGCAGTCTGCTACTATCAGAGTTTTGTGTGAGTGCAAGAAAGGTGTAGGTTTAATAAACAGCGAGAAGCTTTATTCTTTGATGACCTGTGACATTACTAATCAAGTTTATTTTTGGAAAAATTTTTTACTTTAAAAAATTGAAACACTAAAATATCAAAGTTGATGCAGAAGTACTAAAAATAATTGGCTAAGTGAACTTATATCTAATTGTAAATAAGGTTTGTTTCCAATTGGGAATTGATTACTCACAGTGATTATCAGTAGTGCTTCATGTTATTCAGCTGACCACTTGAACAGTCTTTATAAACTTCATTTCAAACTGCAGAAGAATCAAAAGTAATGAACGTTTGAAATACCTGATGATTGAAAAGATGAACTGTCTTTCATTTCTAAATCGTGGATATTAAATTGCAGAAATGATTGATGTGATGATGACTCATGTACTACTTTTTGGTTACTAACAATATAATGTTAAATTCTTAATTTTTCTTGCAATGCTTATCAGAGTATGCTCTTCAAAAATGATAAAAAGTGATTCAAATTAATTATCTTAACATGGAAAACGGTGAAACGAGTGACTATTTATTTTTAAATAATTTCAACATTGCTATCCATAGGAATTCATCAGACCTTTCAGCAGATCAAAATGATATATTTTTTGATATGATAAAAACCCTTGCTGCGTAGCACGTTTTGCTTATAACTGACAATGCCTCTGTTGATATTTTAGTCTATTTTACTAACTTATGATGAATGCATCGATACAAACTGTCTTTTTCTAAACCAAAGATGAAATGCGCTTCAGTAAACTGTTAGTTTCCCTCCAAACATTGAATTTTTTTGAAACTATTCTTTCACTAACCTAATTTTGTTTTACATGGAGTCTTTTGTGGAAATGTAATGGTTCGAACGGAAAGAACGATAGATAAAATTATGTTTGTATTCAAGTGAATAATATTTATTACATCTATGCCACTGTCGAGTTCATTCTGGATTTCTGAAGATGCGTATTTTATTCTAAGCATGTCCAGGACCATATCAAGGTAGTATAGTTGATCAACTTACTCATGGATATATCTAAAGTAAAGGAATATGGCTTGTAGATTTCTCTGTTGTACATAGTTGTGAGTGATCGAATGAAAGAGTGTTTGCACATAAACTGAAAATTTACAGCTCGATATGATATCAAGATATCGTCGGCTGTCACAGTTTATCGCATATCAGTTTGAAAAAATACATTTTATTGAAAAATAGACTGAGAAACACTCATCAATTTCCTTGTGAATATTGATAATATAAGAGTGAAAAGCAAACGAACGCAAAATTTTACGAAGTAAATTTTCAACATGATATTTGCCTAAAATAAGTATTTACAACTTAACCAACCTTGATAGAAACTTATTAGTGTTTTCTGTATACAAAATTAATTCATTTACAATAAACACTTCCATTCAATTGTATTTCAAAGCACATACCTAAGATTTAGGCATGCAAAATTGAACTAATTTTCAAATGATGAATGTACTTCCGTTAAAGTCAATCGACTTTTGAGCAATACGCATCTGGTTAAACATGAATGGTCTTTCTTGGAAACGATTTGTTGGAAAATGTTTTGTGTAATATAGTAAGAAGAAGTCACATTAATAATGGTGAAAAATTTTATTCAAAGAACTTATTGCAGATCCTAGCTTTCTATAAACTTTGTTAGTGGATGTACATTTGTTGACCCGCTTCCCGACCTAAAAATGTTGTTTTGTACTCTCTTAATTTTATTACTTGTGAAGCGAACGCACATGAATTAGTCATACCATGTTTTAACCCCTTTTAGTCTGTATAACCGCAAATTTTGTAGTTCTTTCTGTTCAATCATCCGGAATGATTTTAAATTCAATGAATAATCAACATGGGTCGAGATGGATGTCTACTTGCTCCAAAATGTAACTTATCGGTTAAATGATAATTCATCACGAAATTCCTTTGCACGATCCTGAAACAAACAAAAGACACCAGATTCCAATCTGTTGTCAACTTCTGTGAAAAAGCGCTCAAATTGAGATTACTTTGGTAAAATAGATTTGGACCTGTGCATCAATGAAGGCTTTTTTTAAGGGCGAATAATAATAATGTTCAGCTGAATAATGACAACACAGAGATGAGTGTGGAAATGGAAATGTTCATCGTTGCTAGAGTATGTTGATGAAGACAGTAAAATGCATTCTGCAATTGCTAATATGTGTTTGCAGTGTGTGGGCACTTTGTAAATAAGCAGAGTTGTTTCATGATAAATACATATTCACTATGTTTTTGACAGGCTAGTATGTTGCGTTCCAGCTTGAGATGTTTTAATTATTACTGCTTTATGTGGAGTAGTGAATATTCAGTGGTAATAAATTAAAGCAAAACCTAATGCTTGACCAGACATATTGAGAAGTAGTCCTCTTTTCAAACATCAAATATGTCGTTACTTTTACGATGGATTCTTATTAACTAATGAGTTATGTAATTATCAGTCGTCTGTCATAATAACTGAATTAAACAATAAAAGACTTGTTTGCAAAAACAATAACGACGATAATTTCTCCAATGGCTTATTTAGCAAAACCATTTGTGATCTGTTATCCACGAACTCTACTTATTTTGAACAAAAACAGAAGGATCAAAACTTAATTTGACATCTTTGCTACCCAATCCAGAGTATATATATTTATATATTCAGTGTTAAGGAGAAATGCGATGACGATATAAATTTATTAGATGAAATAAATACCTGCCTCTATCTTAGTATCGAACTGAATATTCTGACATTTATCAAGCGCTCTATGGTCACTTCATCTGTCATATCTTTTTCGGAGGTGAGGCAGGAATTATTTTTAAAATGAGATTTTAAATGAGATTAGAGAATTATTATCTGGTAGTCAATATCTACTCTAAATAAGAAAAGTCACTCTCTGTAGCATCTTGACGACGGGACCTTTTATTATTTGAAATGACAGCCAGCTTCCATTGAATAATTATTCATGTCTATCATGTACATTAAAGAGAAAATTGAAAACCCTTTTTAAAATAGAAAACTGAAATGAATTATCGAACGGCTGATTTCCGAAAACATTATATCGCATCATTGTAATTACGAGACATTACTGATCTTTTCTTATTGTGTTGAAATCCTTGCGCAATGACAGAGAACAGTCAAAAACAGAAGGACAGGCATTGAAAAAAATATTAGGTTATATCATTGCTTTTGATCATAAGATCGGAGTTAGTATGACTAGTCCTTTATTTAGATCGTTGGTTTTCAAAGTAAAAAAATAAAGTAGATAAAAAAATGGGGGATGCTAGGTAATATACATTTTATACCAAAAAGATGAAACAAATTTGTCATATTACTGCATATAAACCTTCAGATACCACAACAAATTTACTTCAGGTCTTCAAACTGAATAAATTTATGAATCAATAAATTTCATCTTATCAGTAAGCTAACATAAAGCCTTGTTTTGTGATCATCTTCTGAATAAAAACTGACCGTCATAGTAGTATGTTCCAAATGTCGATGTGTTACGTGCGACTGCATTTTGAATACATCACTCGCAGTGTATGACATGAGGATTCATTCCATACTTACTCCTTGATATCCATTGATTCGAGGGTTGAAGTACATTACTATACAGATATTTGTAACTGAACAGAGACAAATTCCGTCAGTGTGATTAAATTCAAAATGTGGATGGAATAACACGAATAAAAAAATATTTGGTGAATTTTTATTCGAAACATGAAGTACCAATTTGAACAACTGATAGATAATAAGAACAAAAATTATAAATATCATATATAATTATGAATAAATAATATAATTATATCATAGGGAAACGAATGGAGATAACAAGTGCAAAATCCAGTTTAATTTGAAAAATGATGTACATGCGTGTTCAGGCATCACAGTTATTCAATGCCGATGATGAGCATTCACAATTTTTACACGTTTCACAATAAATTGCACAAATAGCATGTCCACGACTGGTCCATCATTAGACATATTGTCTACAGAACATCAGCGATAATTGCAAGCAAGCAAGCTTGATGAGCCGCAACTACTATTCAACAGAGTATTAAGCAAACGCAAATGAAAACAATTCAACACAGAATGTTACGTAAGCTTAAATGAAAGCTGAACTCTTTCTTGTTTTCTCTGTCATCATGCCACCAATATGTAAACTAATTATCGCTCTTCTATTCAGTTGGAATTTAAAAGTAAAATGATCTAAATTCAGTGACATATATTAGAAAGAACTGAAAAAAATCACGCAATAATTTTATTGATTGTTAATTAGTAGTTGAAGTAAAGTTTAATCAAATGAATATACTTTGAATACTCAGATTACTGATAAAATTCCATGGTGCAATAAACACTGTATCGCTTCTCATTCTGGCGAAATCTGTGGACAGATTTAGCACAAAACACTGTCTTTCGTATGTCCACGCATATTGCATCTGAATCACACTTCTGAGAAGGCCACATCAGTGATAATGCTGTGTCACGCGTAACAGCACGATGCGCAATGATGATTTTGAAATGCCGTGTAACGTCAAAATGAATATTGCTTTATCCGACGAGGTTCATATTAGCAACATAGAAAAGCATGTATGCAACGCGAATCAATAACACATTACAATTTCATTGAGATTCTCATTTCGAAATATTAGTAGCAATTTTTCCACCGGTAGAAGTGATCAAAGAAAATTTGCTTCAAATATATGTACATTCATATGCAATAGTTAGCAGGTACCACATTTCCCGTTTCAGTCCATGTCACTTCGTTCATCAGAACAACTGATGATATTCCACGTATTTGTATATAAGATTACTTTCGCCTTCTGACCTAATTGAGAAAGTTGTCCGCAGTGTCACACAATAGTTTTAGGTTGTAACAGCTATTTGTGTAGGAATCGGTGCAGCTTAAATTTACTACCTTCTCTCTCGGTCGACGATCATCCATCGTCCGCAGGATGATTCATCATCCATTTTATCTAAAAATGTGTCAATCTATCGAAACATCTGATGCTGAATTGAATCAGTGATTGTTTGATTGGTAATTGATAGTTGAAGTAAGGTTGAATTTAAATGGATGTCCCTTGAATATTAAGTTTACTGACTTAATTCCATGGTGGAATGTTTACTGTGAAGCCGGTCTTTCTGAAAAGATCTGTGAACTCTTTATTTTCCTAATATGAGCGTTATTTTATTCTTTTGAATCCCCGACTCTGAATAATATGATAATTTTTCATTCAAAAGCCCATCAAGATCTTGTGGTGAATTGTATCACATTTAAAATTATAAAAAATGTCATTACTTTTTTTATTGAATATTTTTATCGACTGAGTTGAACGTTTCCTTAACTCACGTCCTCAGTACGTGTTTTTGAAAAGCAAATCGACTTGCTTGTCTGGAACAAATGAAACTTTTGATACTGAAACTTGCTTTTAACAACCAATAACTTTAATTGAAAGTTTGATTGCAGTATAAAATCGTTGTTCCCAATTTACATTCATCAAGTGTTTTACATTTGTCACTCAAATTCTGAACAATACGGACGAAAGCAGAGATCGTCTCTTTTACAATACAGTGTTGAATCGACCATTATTCATATTAGACTACAGTTATTATCAGGTGTCAAACTCATTCAGATAATTTTACTGAACACAGTGTAACAGATAGATTTTTGTTGACGGATATCATTTGAAACATAATGTCTTCATTTCGATTGACCTGAATGATCATACTGATATACAATCACTTATTATTTATCGTCATGAAAAACAACCTATGAAGATGTAATGATTACTTCTGCTGAAAAATTCAATAAGATAGCTTCATGATGCATCTGCATTCCCACTAATATGCACATGAAATCATCAACAATCACTTCTTTACAGATGAATTTTATTGTGACTTCATTCTGCTTAATTAGACTTAGTCTTATTGAGTTTTTATCGTGAAATCTCCCTAATAATAGATTTTAATGATCATCTGTCAAAGATGATATCAGATGATACCATTTATTCTTTAAAATTACTGTCCTTAGAACACAATTGTTTCATTGAAACTTGTAAACCTGATATTTTACAATTATATCGCATTATTATTTTAGTTTACTTGTAGTATAATGAACCAGCCATTAAATTTCCAAAAGCATTTAATTCCCAAAATTAAAACCACAACCTACTTGAAGCAGTATGTATGCAGTAAGTATGAAATAAACTGAGAGAGTAGAAACTGATTAGTTACTTAACATAAGTAGTTAGCTGTGATTTTTATGACTGGTTTTTATGAAACCTTGGTCGAAAGTATGTGGATATGGCATGACAAACGTATTTTGTAAATAGTTTTTGATACTATTTGTATTTATTCTGTTAATTTTCACAACCTATGCATTCTTAATTAAATTAATGTACATTTTGTTTAAGTGTGCGTCCTTGAATATATCAGGCGATGATTCCTGGAAATCGATTTCGAAACCCTTTTCAAATATATGAAATAACTTCAAAAACTATCATTCTTAAACTTACAGATTATATTGATCAGGTAACTATTAGTCAATGGAATTCAATATACGAAGTTACCTTTCTACTAACCTGTGCAGTATATGAATATTTTTTATCATTTTTATATTCAGACGTAGAAGGAACACCACGTCATGTCATTTGGTAAAAAAACCTGCTACCGAATCATAATCAAGGAAACGACGAGTAAAAATGAATGAGCAATCTCCATGTTATCAGGACATTGGTGGAGTGAAAATCAAAAATCCAACTTTCGAACGTTTTAACTTTTCATACACTGACGACCAGCAGTAAATATTCAGCTGAACGTAGCTTATTAAACTAAATGCTAAGTTTGAGGCATGACAGAATGCATGTACTTACTTCAGACGAGAGATTTAAAGTATTTGCAATCGATGTTTCTTGTGAGGTTATCTTCAGATTAATAAATTTGCTTAAGTCAGCAAATATGAAATAAATTCATAGATTCAGAAGACGCTTACCAAAAATGACTAGGACATTAAAGCCGAAGTATATACATAATAAAATAGATCAACAATGTGCAAAATTTATATGTAGGTTGTAAATATGTCATTATTTATATTTAATTTTAAAAATCTAAATGAATAAATATTTTTCTGCTGAAAAATTTCAAACACTCGCAATTCAAAATTCCTTTATAGAAATTCCGTGTACTTAATCACGAATAAAGATGAATCGTCGAAAGAAACAATTATATGAGCTTCTACAGAAAAATCAAACAACGGAAGATTATTTTTTCTTATATATGAAAATTCGAATAAAAGTGTATGAGTAATGAAGTACTGGTCTAGTTATGGACAGGATGCGGACATGGCAATTGAACAATTTATTGTGCAACGTGTGAAAATTGCGAATTCTCATGAACTACATTGAATAACTGTGATGACTGATCACGCATGCATATCAAATTTGAAGTGCACGTCGATAAAGCGATGTTGTCTAGTATTGATTTCGGTCAGAATGCGAAAAGAAACCTTATATACCAATACGTGGAAAACCATCAGTTTTTCTACTGAACGCAACGACATGGATTGAAACGAAAAATGTCGTAATTGCTGACTATTGCAGATGAATATACATTCTGCAGTGAATGACTTCTCTGGCAACACTGATTGCCACTCACGCAGTCTCCAGTTGATTTGAAGCAAATTGTGTTCGATCACTTCTACCGGTGGAAAAATTGCTACTTATATTTCGAAATGCGAATCTCAATGAAATTGTATTGTGTTATCGATTCGCGTTGCATACTTGCTTTTCTATGTTGCTAACTTGAACCCCGTTGGATAAAGCAATATTCATTTTGACGTTACACGGCATTTCAAAATCATCATTGTGCATCGTGCTGTACCGCCTGACACAGCATTATCACTGATTTGGCCTTCTCAGAAGTGTGATTCAGATGCAGTATGCGTGGACTTATGAAAGACAGTGTGTTGCGTTAAATCTGTCCACAGATCTTGCCAGAATGAGTAGCGATACAGCGTACATTATGCCATCATGGAATTTCATCAGTAATCTGTGTATTCAAAGTATATTCATTTGATTAAACTTTACTTCAACTACTTATTACCAATCATTAAAATTATTGCGTGATTTTTTTCAGTTCTTTCTAATATATGTCACTGAATTTAGATCATTTTACTTTTAAATTCCAACTGAATAGAAGAGCGATAATTAGTTTATATATTGGTGGCATGATGACAGAGAAAACAAGAAAGAGTTCAGCTTTCATTTATGTTTACGTAAAATTGTGTGTTGAATTATTTTCAGTTGCTTTCACTGAGTTCTCTATGTAGCATCTTTTTTGAGTGTTTTGTTTTGCAGGAAAATCCCTCCATGTTTATATACTTGTGTTATGACTGACACTTTCTGTTGACATTTTGGTATTTCATTTGATTCCATTTTGAGATTTTATCATTGTTTATTGTTGTTATTTCTATATTTTGTACCTATATTGAAGTTTTTATTTTTGCTTCTGAACTGTACACATGTTGATTAAATTTGATATATAATATGGCTACAGCCATATTTGGATTTGATATCGTTGCACTTAATAATAGCATCACCTATTTTTTGGAACTGGATACCCATCAGGGTAACTGAGAGTAGGAAGGTGAATTAAAAATAAGGTAAATGTTTCTATCTCCATTTTTAATATAAATAGACCAATTTCTAATTGAATTATTGTGTTCTGATATTGTACTAAGGGAGCATTTGTTCGACTTACACTTATCGGAATCAAATTGAACTGCTACGGAGAAAAATTAATCTACACAATGACTACTACTGCTCAACAACATATATAAGCTGCATATCACACTCTTTTTCTCCTCCATTCCCGTCGCGGCTACAGAACCCTGTTGCTCACATATATGTCACTGAATTCTAGCTGATCCATTCAACATAACCAACCGATGAATAAGTTTGCGTTCGGCGATGAAGTGAACAGTGAATCATTGTTTCTCGTTCAACAATGAAGTGTGATGTGGACGAGTTGGCGTCACAATCGTGTCATGGACATGTGCAATACTCTCATGGAAACGATGATCTATGCACTGTCAAATAATGATGTGTTACGTGAGGATAGCGAATTCCACGGCAAGATGGATTTGCTACAAGTGCTGGAACATTTACTGCTGGAAGTGGCTCAGTTTGATTGATAGTTCAGCCACAACACACAAGTGTTCATTCACAGTTAACTTGGCAAGATACTGTGGATGTGTTGCGCAGGCATCATGAGCAACAACCGAATGAGGCAGAGAACAAACGTACTTGCAGTGAGTAAGCAATGAGCAGGAAGTCAAGTGGTGGATTGTACACAAATCGCAGACAATATATAACATCTGTTCATAAGCGCAAGTGCTGAATTCAAAGAGTCAAGGCCGAAACTGAAGCAGTGTATAAAGACACACACTGCTCCGAGAGTCGGAGTCAGACATGAAGAGAATGCACAGCGATTTGGTTTAACTGGAACGAAAGCCGCTCGACAGAGTTGTTTTGAGGATGCTGGTAACTTGCCTATGATTTTTTTGAGTTGAGGTTGCCAAAATCAAGAAAGATAGTGAACGCCCACTAAAATTCATATTTGTATTCAGGTGAAGTGTGTGTGTGTGTGTTTGTAGGTCAACTATTTTGACACGTGTAAAATTGTAGAAAGAACCTGCAAAACCCACACTTGTGTGCGTGATTTCTGCTGAGAAAAACACTCAGAAAAACCGATAGTATTTACAATTACAGCGTTTTCACTAAAAAGAGATGAATGTGCATACAGAAACCTTGTTAACTTGATCAATATTCGGGATTGTAACTTTGTATTTGTTAGGTTAAATTGTTCGCTCTTTGATACTTAGAAGCAATGTTTGTCGATGTAATTGCAATGAACGATCCCGAAGATTATGTCAAAACTTAACTGCAAGGTTGGAACTAATGTTTATAGCCAGTTCACAAATAATCGACCAAAATATTGTTGGTTCATTACAAATAGACGACCAATGTCATTCCTACAACAATAATTATAATAAATACAACTACATTCTATTTTATAGTTTCGTGGAGCGAAATCTGCAAACGAAAAAGCAAGACAATCAGGGGTCCGAAATGGTCGAAAATAATAATTCAAACAAGTTCATAATTTAAGGAAAACAAATATACCCCAAAAATGCAGTGAAATTAGTGATATTTATATGAAGGTTTTGATCAGCAGAATGTCTTCATTTCTCACGTAACACTCACGACCAAAAGAACCCTGGTTCATCTCAGCGACAAAATAGAAAACAACAGTCCAAGTATGTGCATCACAAGCAGTCAACAACAAACATGCAATATGTCAACAATCTCGTGATCCCTAGGACTTACACCAGTACGCCTAGGGATCCGAGTAGCTACCTACCATCTACCGATTCAAGAAAACGCAGTTTACGTATATCTCCAAGTAGGATCCCCTTTCTCGTCCTAAGTTCTACTTGTCTCACTAGTCTGTCCTTACTTGGTATCACTTTCTGTACTAGACCTAAGTTCCACTTGTTTTTCTCAGAGAAGTCAGAACATATCATTACTAAATCACCTTTTCGTATGTTCCTCTCTAATTGTATCCACTTTTATCTACGCTGCAACAGCGAAACATATTCCGTAGACCAACGCTTCCAAAATACTTGCGCCAAGTAACTCGCTTGCTTCCATCTCTTAGAATACCTGTCATTAGATACAGTGTTAGTAAATTCTGCAACATTCGCTCTCAAAAGTAATAGTTTTGCTGGTGTGATTGCATCAAGATTCTTCGAGTCGTCTGTAACGGGAACCAAAGGTCGATTGTTTATTATACGCTCCGCCTCTATCATAAAAGTTTCAAGGCATTCATCTATTAAAATTTGTTCCTTTACAAGAGCACCCAATACCCTACGTACAGATCAAATCATACGCTCCCACACTCCTCCCCAATGACTAGCGGCTGGAGGATTGAAATGCCAATCAATTCGTTTTCACAGTATATCAGAGTGTATACGCTCCTGTACCCAACCTTGAAGACATTTTCTTAATTTACGTTGAGCTCCCACCAAATTTGATCCATTATCATTATATATCTCTTTTGGATAACCTCTTCTGCCGACAAATCTCATTAGTGCCATGATAAATGAGTCGGTGGTAAAACTATATGCCACCTCCAGATGCACACCTCTCAACCTCAAACAAGTGAATACATAACCGTACCGCTTCTCAGTATTTCTACCATGTTTAACCATAAGGGATCCGAAATAATCTACTTCAACTGATAAGAACGGATAGTCACCACCTTCTATCCTGATCGCAGGTTATGGTGCCATTAGTTGTTGAATTGGATTGGCGTTCCTCCTTTTACAATAAACACAATACTTTATCACTCTCCTCATGGCTACACTACCCCTCAGCACCCAAAATCTTTCTCGGGCTGTTGCCATTACCTGAGTAGCTCCGACATTTCCTTCCAAAACATGGTAGTACCGTAGAATCAAATCTGTAATTGTATGCTTCGATGGTAATATTATAGGATGCTTCCTCGACTCAGACCAGGAACTAATTTGAAGTCGGCCACCGACACACAATAATCCGTCTATAATTATTAGATTTAAGGTTCGTAAGGGTGAATTTGTTATTTTCACTTTGCTAATGGTATCGGACGACAACATTTCAATCACTTTCAGAAAAACTATATTTTGGACATATCGAATTAAATCTAAACATGCTAAATCTAGCTCATAAACTCTGAGCACACCCACCTGTAGAGACAGATCATTTCTGCCAGAATACATTATTAATAAATTTCACTTAAATCGGATCAACCATGCAACAGCCTTAGGCAATCTAGTCCAATCTGATTAATAATTATTAAGTAGATCAACAGTGGATTCTCCAACTATTACATGCGTGGACATTACCTTCTTTAATTCTAAGAGATGGGGTTCAGGACCTCGTACATCCTCATCAAACCAATACTCCTTTGACTTCTTCAAAAAATGTGGTCCCTCCTCCCATACCTTGACATCATCAATGTTGAACTTGGCTCCTCTGGATGCAAAGTCTGCTATGTTTTCCTTAGAAGGTACAAATCTCCATTGGTCCACCTTTGTAAGACTGTGGATAGTCGAGACCCGGTTTTAAACTGGTTTTTCTCATTTTTAATATAGTGTAAGACAATCATGGAATCCGTCCAAAACACAACTTCTGCAAACTTGATATCTAACTCGGACTGCAGCCAGGACTCCATACGCGCTGCTAACACTGCTGCCGTAAGTTCCAAGCGGGGTATGGTTTGAATTTTTAAGGGGGTTACTCTTGCCTTAGCCGTAATAAGACGAGAACATATTTCAGTGTCATCGATGTAAGAACGGATGTATGCCACTGCCCCATATCCAATTTCCGAGGCGTCACAGAAAATATGAAGTTCCAGGAGCGAGCGATCTGATAGTGGAAATAATACACAGCGTGGAAAACTAACGTTCTCAACCCTCTGAAATCAACTTAAAATCTCTAACCAGCGTTCGCCTTCCTCACTTGGAATCTCTTCGTCCCATCCTAGTCCCAATTTACTCAAACGTTGAAGTAACTGCTTCATAGGAAGTGTGAATGCTGCTGACAATCAAAAGGGGTCGTATTATGAAGCTACACTCGACTATATACCTCGCCTAGTGAGAGGGCATTTCGGTATGTGAACTTTATGTTCGAACGCATCAACCATAGTATTCCAAAATAATCCGAATGTGCGTTCCGTAGGAAGTATCTCAAAGCCATTCTCTTTTACGGCTTCCGCCTCCTCTTCTGGATGAATAGATTCGAGAACCTGTAAACAGTTACTTATCCACTTGGTAAGTCTGAACCCAACTTTTCTGAGTAGTAAACCAAGGGTTTTTGCAAGCTCGATTGCATCCTGCACATTATCAATTGAAGTTAAATAGTCGTCCACATAGAATCTATTATCTACAACTTCCTGGACATCTTTATTCAATTACAACGACCAAAATAAAAATTGACGAACATCTGGAACCAAAACATCCAAAAGAATCAAATGTATGACAAAATTAAAATAAAAGAACCTTTTTTACGTCCAAATTTTGCTCCTTGATACTTAGAAGCAATGTGTGTCGATGTACTTGCAATGAACGATCCCGAAGATTATGTCAAAACGAAACTGCAAAGTAGGTATTAAAGTTTATTGCCAGTTCACAAATAATCGACCAAAATATTGTTGGTTCATTACAAATAGACGACCAATGTCGTTCTAGCAACAACAATCATAATAATTACAATTACCTTCTATTTTATAGTTTCGTGGAGCTAAATCTGCAAACCAAAAAGGAAGATAAACAGGGGTCCGAAATGGTCGAAAATAATTATTCATACAAAAGCATAAGTGAAGAAAAACAAAAATACATTAAAAACAGTGAAATTAATGATATTTATATGAAGGCTTTGATCACCAAAATGTCTTCATTAGGCAGGAAACAATAATTTCATTGAAAAAATGTACTT
>CALYCR020000116.1:0-17476 GCA_944470395.2 Schistosoma turkestanicum | reverse complement strand
TTCAACAAATATTCTTTTTATATATCTATTTATGTTGATGTTTGCATTAGTCTTGCTTACAGGCATGGATTACATATATATTCGTTTTAGTATTGATTGAAAATGAGTTTAATTCTAAGACGAACAGAATATGCTACCTAACTATGGATATATTTCGATGACATTTACCTAATTTCATTTTATAAACTACTTTTGTGATGCTTTCGAAATTCTAGGATAGTTTATGTACGTGAGCAGTTTCTTGAGAGTCTTTGAAATATATTTTCTAAGAACTACTGAGCCTTTTGCTATTAAAATCGGTCCGATTCTTTACGATTTGCATTGCAGTGTTATTTCGACGGTTGCATTAATTGTAACTATCGTTATTCAGCGATTTCCTCATTTGCGATTTCTGACGGATTTGTTCTACATAATTTTCGTAAGTGGTATTTGATAATAAGGAATGAATATGTTTTACATGCTTCTGCAGAAAATAATGAACAATTGATTTTGTATTTAAAATTCGCGTCACATTTGTGACAGTCACTACGTGTACTCTAACGCTTTGAGAATGCACAAAATACGTTATTGAGATTGCTAACTGTAGGCAGACATCTGTGGTCAGTGTTAAGAAAGTCATCCATCCTAGAGCATCTTTCAAGCTCTATGTTAACTGATTCCCTTTCAGGACAATGACCGGAAAAACGTCGGTGTATATGAATTGGCAACAGTGGTTTTTGTTAAGAAAAGTGTGTTTCGCAAAACTCAAGAAATCGGTGAAAATTTATCAGAAATGATGAAAGAATCAATATTTTTTGAACTAATAATGTCTCAGTTGAACGTCTGTACTATCTGGTTAAATACTCACTGATGATGTATACTAAGAACACGATTACGATATGTTTCAGAATTTTGATCTTTTCTTTGAATGTTTTTTATCAATAGAGAAGCAGACAAACCTAATATGACTTCAAAACTGACAATAAGCATATACTACAAAGTCTATTCAATACAGATTTTCTGTCATCAACTAGGTTGTTTTCTAAACAAACGACTTAAATACAATCCTTAAAAGCCTTATCGTTTACAGCATGTTCTATCATTTGATTATTGAAAATACTATTCTACCATAGAAAGTCTTTTTAATAACGAAGAACATAATAAATGAAATGGCTGATGAAAATATCTGTTGATTTTACTTCAAGACTTTCAGCTTCGCTGGTATTACGATGTTACTTTCACTCAGCGTGTATGGAATGTACATATTTATCAGTTGGATGATAGCCATCATTCTATCAGTGATATTGTTTATAGTTGGAATAAAGATCAAAGTGGATTTGGTCCATTATTTCTGGCTGGTTTTTGTTTATGGTGCCTGTGTCATGATTGCTGTTCTCGTATTAGCATTCGTATGGAGATCTCAGATTACTTCAGTGAGTTTTAATTAGTTTAAATTTTTTATTTGCTCTGATGTTTTGAAGTTGAAAGTTAATTATCTCTGCACGTTATAGATTCTGACGTGCGCTAATTGTCGTAGTTTTGAATACTGGAATTGTGGAATATCAGTATTGGTATCTTCAGATTTTAGAAGTGAAGATGGTCGGTATGACTTCTTAATGAGGATCACTGTGACATTTTAATACCTCTTGAGCTAATGCAGTAATAAACTGTCAGCATGCAAAGATCACGCAACAAGTTGAAATTAGTGAAATGAGCAAGGAGGTATCATTGATAAGAAGACTTCAAAAATGATTATTCTGGTGCTCACATTCACAATGCCATTGATTCAAAGATTATATATTCATCTATGGCTATGCACGTTTAAAATGCATTTCCTAGTGTTCTCATTAATATGCTTTTCTTTTTATTGGCTAAACGAGAGCACAGATATGTAATAGCTGATTCAAAGTAGTAGAGGAAGTAGAAGTGTGAGCAGTGATCGGGAAGATCGCGAACCGAATATATTGTTCAAGAAGTAAAATCCAGTGAATTCTATTTGAGAAGTGAAAGACAAAGTACACGAGGGATTCAGAAAATTATAATTTGAAAGGACACAGAGTATGGATTAACCTGCACCATTGTCAATGATTTTGTGCTGTCATTCAAAGACTGAAACCTCGCAGACTAGAACCATGTAGACTACACCAGTCGGCATAACTCTCTTCACTTGTCAGCCACGTCATGGAATAATGCAAGGTTTTGGTTTGACAACCCTTAGCTTTCTTCTAGTAATTAACTCTTCTCGAGACAGTCGGTGATTAAACATAGGTAACACATCCTTGAATCTATTCAACTGATGAAAATTATATACTTCAGAAGCTAATCTGCCATATTACTTTAGCAACGGTTTCCTTACACTAGCATTGCTTACTCGGAGGGCTCAGAATTCACGAGGAATGCTTTGATAACACCCCCACTCATACTGGCCATTTTTCACAGCTTTACAGTTGCACTACTGCTCGGTAATACAGTGTTGTTGATCACCTGAACACTATCTCAACTAAGTAGGAACGATAGTCACTGATATAACGGAAATCAGTCATTTCACATTTTGATGAGAGGTACTTTTCAATGTCTAACAAGGTAAAGACATCTAGATGAAATTAAAATGAGAGTCGTCAAACTTTCCAGAATCCACAATTGCTTGAAGACTATCTTATCATGTATTGGTTGATCCTCTTTATTTTTATTTCTTCTGTGTAACCTTTGATTTGAGAGTATTTGAATACAAAAAAATTGTCATATATACTAATTGGCGCTAGTAATTAGAAAATACTACATTTTGCGTTATATTGTTTCCAATTTCTTATTCCTTGAACACTAGAATTGTCATTGTTTTTAAGTTATTGGTGAACCATAGTCGGAATTTATTGACTAAAATATTACATAGATTAATCTGAAACAGACGTTTAAATTCAGTGGTGATAAGTAGAAAACTGACTGACAAACATTTTATTTGCTATTAAAGAGTACTTGCAATTTAAATTCCAGGTGACATGGGCGATGGGTGTGTTGGTTTTAGCTGTTGTGATTCCTGTAAGTCTTTAGTTTGAATAAAATGAAATTGCTGACGTTCTTATATCCACAAACTAAGTATGTTGAGATTTTTCAATTATCGATGACTAAGTCACATCTGATACAAAACCATACAATCACAGACTAAAAAGTAATCAACTTCGAATCATTAATCATGTATTTCTACATTTCCATTATGAATTCAGGCTAGCTTGATTGAAGCTCAAGTACTTTGTGGAGGGAAGGAAATATCTTACAGACCAGAAGACTACATTATTGCATCGATAATTCACTTGTTTTTACTAACTTTCTCATACTCAGGATTCATTTTTCTGTTTATTAAAATCCAAACGTCGTAAATATGTACATTTTGTGCTAATAATACAATGTTTCTATAATCAATCGCATACTTTGTTAATACAGTCAATGATGAAATGTATATTATTGCATGTTATTTATTTTTATTTTGTAGTAAGTGATTAATAAGAATTAGATTTGAAAAAATTTCATGTGCTTTTATGCACTGATCATTGTGAATTTGTTTTACTAACTCGGAAGAGAGTTTGTGCAGACTATTTATCTTTTAGTTCAAATAATATGCTAAATTAAGGTAGATAATCACTAGAAATTGAATAGTGATGTGTAAGTTTTTTGATTACTGCATTTAATTGTTGAACATAGATTGAGAATTCTGCATATTAAAAACTGTATTGACTGTTTCATTTAATTTTTCATGATATGTAATAACTGCCTTTTACAATTTTGAGAAGAAATGTGTAGTCGCACACAAAATACTTCTCTATATATGATTGATTTGTCCAAGTTGAAACACAAAGAGTATATAATGACGTTTCTATTGATCATTAGTATTGATTCTAATTATTTGTAAGCATACAAATGGGAATCGACGGTAGTTTCTTCAGGAGTTTCATTTCAGGAGTTTTATCATTTGTTATTATGAGATAAATGTGGATCATGGTATATATAGTTGTATTATGTCACAGCATTTGAAAATGAAGTTTGGTTTAAAGAGATATAATCTTTAAATGCATTAGTTTATTACTCTTATGAGTGGAAACTAACAATGACTTTCATCAGATGATTTAACCCGCACTTTGTTTTACGTTGATCGTGTAGGCACTATTCGTAACATACTGCGTAGATGAACAGATGACCTCAAGAAAATTCTCTACGTAAACGACAAACATGTCAACGTTCATGAAACAATCAATCTAAGACAATGATTAAGAACCAGTACAACCTGAACGGCTCTATTCTCCTTCTTTATCGAATTTTCAGTCTGGCAGATGCCTCAGAGGTACTCTAGGCACAGTATTCATGCTACGATAATAATTTTTGATTATGTTCGTACAAAACGTATCAGACGATGTTTCAGGTGTCAAAAATATGTTTTAGTTGATAAGCAAATAATTTATGAATGAGTGTGTCTTCCTTAAGAATATAACGTCAATGAAAATGGTACATAATAAGGCTGAGCGGATTTGTGACAAGTCGACTAATTTTAGCGACATCTCGCTTGTCGAATGTCAATAGTATTGCGTTACCTAATTTTACATTTGGTTTGGTCGATAATGTGGCTGTTTCCAATGAATTTTAGTGCTATATAACTAATGATGCTTAACAGTACTTTTGTTCTTTAATTCCTTTTAAGTAACTCCATTTTTCATAATTTCTTCTTGAAAAATGAGGTGAAGTTTATTTTCCCTCTTGACTGAACTCAGCTAGAAAACATTGGTAAACTTGAGCTTATTAGACAGAGGTATGAGAATCATCTTGATGTAGGCTCGTGCCAACGGAAATGTTTGAATCTGACAGTATTAATTTATGCAATTCAGGACACTTATTCAGTGAATGAAATGGATGTATTTACGATAAAACCAATGAATAGGTCAATCTAGTATTTCATCCATATTACGGAAGTTATGGTTATTTGAGTGACTTCTCCTAGATTGAGATATCAGAAGATTTGATTTAGTTATAAATCAGAACATGATTATTGATAGTTATTGTGATAAAGGGTTTGAAATGTTGCTCTGTTGATATTATTGACTGGATCAAATCAGGTTTGCTTTATCAAAACTGAGGTTCAATTAACTGGTTGGTGATCTACAAACAGAACAAAACACTTCCCTTAGATTTTGAACTGACAGCTGCTGTACGAGTTTACTTGAGAAATCTTGTCATGTATTATAAAAATTTAGACTCTGTTCTTTCATTGAAATTTGAAAACATATAGAGTAAATTGCAGATAGAATTATTGAGGAATAATCTTCTGAAGGTACTTTTATCGATTATTCAAGAAACATGATAAAGAACCAATTAATTTAGTAAAACGGCAATTAATTTGCACAGTTAAATTATGTAATCTTCAACATTTTACTTTCCAAATATCTCTGGTGAGTTTTATTGAGGAGGAAACTTGGTTCGTCATCGTTTGTGGACAAACAAGCGAAACGTAATCACTATTAAATGTAGGATTTCATTTATCTGATCGTGCAAGCATCAAATTCATTGTTGTTATATTTCTGTCGCTGTCTGTAATACAGTGGAGAAAACGCATTCACCATTTGGCTTTTATGAATATGGATTGATTACGCCAGGAAAGAACGAAATGTTTCTTTTTTTAAAATAGTTTATTTCTCTTTTAGAATATTTCTGACTAGAAAAGTAATGAGCGAATGTAAATGAAAAAACTGATATACAGTGGAATCAATCTGTATTCGAGTGTTGATATTTATGGATTATTTGGTTAATATTGCTTGTTTTATCTCTAAAAGACTAATTGAATGTGTTGATGTACGAATTTTCCAAAAACTATTTGAAATATATAGTGCTTTACCATATGGTGATGACGTTATATATGTTTATATATCAGCCACAAACATTAATACGTTATTGTCATTTAAACAGTAAGGGAAACTGTCGAATATTCAGGTCTTTAACATATAATATATGTAGCTTCTTCTCGGTAAGGAATTCCAACATAATGATTTGTTCATTGTCCGCTTGTCTCATGAATTCATCAGGACTACATAACAATTTATCTATGAGCTCCCACTAGACAGTCTGTAATGAGTGTATTTATACGCATTTCGTGTTTTTAAAAGTAATTTGTTGATTTGGGCTAGAAAAAAAAGCTGCTTAGCGGTTTCCCGATTTGTTTATAAAAGGCCTTAAATACACTGAGTGACCTTAAAAACGAAAAATATTTTGAATCATAAACGATGAAAGGTAACTGAAGCATCGGAAATGAAAACCTAAATAATGCACATATATCTGTGAAGAATTTTAAGTCATCGAAGGCATCTACACCGTGAATGAATAAACTTACGTTTCCCTTTATGTATGATGAGATATGCTGCTGGTGAGGCTGTATTACTTGCATTAGTGTTTGCATGTGCCATATATCATTTGCTAAGTCGAGGTAGACCAGCTGCATCCTGGCAGTGTTTCCCTCCGGATGATGACGTCTTCACAATACAGTCGATCACCAGGAGAAAGAGTATGGGTTAGAGAAGGAAAACTTACTTGACACCAGCAAGCACGCATAGTGTCAAAAAACGCTCCGTAGTATTTTGGACGTAGTGGATGGAGTTGATGTAGAGTGGTGGATTCCTTTTAATGGATTGTTCCAAAATGATCCTTTAGGTTGCAGTGTGGCCGGTCAACGATCGATCCTTACAGATTCTAGCCTGTTGATCTCGAAGTTGAGCGTTTACGATGTCATTTACTGTGTTTAACAATCAACTACTGAAGATTTTTCCCCAATAATGGGCGTAGAGTGATGCGTCTGTAGTTCTCATAATCGCTGAGATCGCAATACATTGATATTGATCGTCAGGAATCCTTAATGATGAAACATTATAGAACTTTTGTAAATAAGAAAAATGAATACTGCACTGTCTTCGTTAAATAGATGATGTGACTCTTTATGAGTTCAGCCAAATAGCAGCGAACCTCATTACGTTCCCCTACTTCACAATCTTGGGAATTTTGTAAAAAATTGCTTGAATTCTTTTTCCGACATTCCTTAGATTTTTGCAAATTGTGGTAATCTGAGTATTCAGTTTAATAGAACATCTCTCAACATATTACATCGAAATAAGCGTATGTCGGACATGAGGTTGATATAGCCTAACATCACCACTTGTTGGTTGCCTAAACGAAACTGAAACTCAAGAAACACCGGAAAACGGAGCGGACAAAATCACAAAATTTATTACGGCCTTTCTTCGGGATACTGTAAAATTCAACGAATTTAAAATACCCCTCAGCAATAGGCCTTATGATATATAATCAGTGAAGAAGAAGCTGTCGTTCAGAATTATTGAGACGAGATCATGTTGGCAATCACTTCAACATGTCATAAGGTTCTGAGACACAAGAACTACCATCACAAAGAATGGATTTCTGTTGGTACACTTTAAAAAATTGAAGAGAGGACGAACAAGAAGGAAGCAGTATACATCGGATGCACAAGATTGAAAAATGCTAAGACACAAGCAAATTATACAGATGGAAACACGCAAGCCGAATTTTTTCTCATTCAATCAAGAATGATGTTTTTGATGCGTTGAACTACATTAGTGTTAGAAATATTAAATATTTTCACGTTATCTTGTTAGAACTTTGTATGATATTGCAAATAGTGTATTGTTGACTATAGTTTATTTAATGTTCACTGATCAGTTGAAATAACATTACTTTGATAAATAATTTTAGTTCAGCTGTTCAGCTTCAACAATCAGCATTTGTGAATACAACTAATGTTGCTTGAAGACCTAAATGAAGTTTTTGATAATACATAGATACATTTATTATGATTATGATGAGTAAAAAGCATATTTAACTAAGTGAGTGACTCAACTTCATTTGTGTAACCTCATTATTCTACTAACGAATATCGAAGTTAACAAAATAATAAAACTTAAAGATTGTCAAATAAAATAACTTAAAGGAATTTCTGAAGACATCAAGAATGAAAAATCGCTGAATTTAATCACTATGCTTCAAAATAATTGGTTTGACCTAAATGGAATATTTTTAGATAGAAACCTGAAAGTGTTTGACTGATATGCGATTACTTACCTTTAGAATATTGATGAATATTATGATTATTATTTGTGTATTTTTCGAATCGTGAGTCACGGAACTGCCATTAGCACAATCTATAAGGTTGGTACACATTCAAATACTTATCATAAGTCTTAAACGATAAAGATTTCGTTTTTATACTGTTTTTCAATCGGTGGATAGTCACACTGAAACTCGAATGCACATGAACATAGAATCAGTTATCATTGGTATTCTCACTAAATCCCGAATCGGATGAGGTTGCCTACATAAATCATAGATAAGAATTCAGTATTTATATGTGATGTTGTAAGCGTAGAATATTTTGATGGTGTAATATTTTTCAAAGCTAAATAATGCACCGTAAATTTAAATGTTTAAAGTTCTCATTCAACTAGAAATGTGAATTAACATTTGATGCATTTGGATTTACTGAGGTGTTCAATTTCCCCATAACCAAATTTATTGTTCATAAACTCCTTAGTATGATGATCTTCATCAAGGCAGATTGTACCGAATGCAAATAAAATTTGAAATAATTATTCATAGGTTCTGATTTATAATAGATTTTTACATCATTAAGAGTTAATTTGTACTTTTTTATATGATCTACTGTAATAAGAGTTGCAGGTTCAACATAACGAATTGCAATTTGATCATAACAAAATGATGTACACTCATTTCAAGTCACGTGAAATGAATATCTCAATAAACACTCGATCGGTAGTGAAGGTTTAAAAATCTTTATGTTATATTCTTCAAGTCTATTTATCGATGTTGATGACTGCATTAGTGTTTACTAAGTATGTCAACTGTTCAATAATTGAAACTCATTAGTGAAACACTTTTTGGTTTTTTCTTCGAAGAATTTTGGGTTGCAATCATTTCAAGGTAAGTAAAATGAATTCATATGAATATTTATGTTGTGTTTGTTTTCAGCTACCATCAGTGATATTCAGTGAATCGTTGTAAACTATTGTAGTGCACAGAGAAAATGAGTATTTCTTGTTTGGAAGGGTCGTCCTTTGTTTGTAGAGTAGACAATAAGAGAACATGGTCTAAACACAGCAACTAGAATGAAAATTTGTCAGATGTGCTTTCAGATCATCTTTTTAAAATATTATGTTGGTCACAACTGAAGTGTACTTATCAGTTCATTTTGAATGCCAGTAATGACTGCATAAGAAAGACGGTTCCTTAGCGACTGACCTGTGTGTTGTCTTCTGACTTACAAAGCAATATGATATGCAACGATTTCAACTCAGTTAAGTCGGATATTTCGGCATGCAGTAAATTTAAAGTGAAAGTGAATGCAGTTAAATTTCATTATGTTCAGATGAATGTTTGTTTTCACGAATATTCTTGTAATCTATCTTTTCATGTTGGTGATCGCATATGTCTTGCTTACACGTAAGGAGTATAAATATATACTATTTTTAGTAATGAACTTAAAATGAGTTTAATCAAAAGACAAACTAATTATGCTAGTTAACTACTTATTTTTCATTAGGAATACCTAAGTTTTATTTCATAACATGTTAGTGTTGCTTTTGGAATTCTCGCATAGTTTATGCAAGTGAACAGTTGATTTACAGTATTTCTAATCTGCATTGGGTTTTCGCAATTGTTTCTTTACGTTTTGCATTGCAGTGTTACTTTGACGGTTGCATTAATTGTAACTTTCTTTGTTCAGCGATTTCCACATTTGATATTTCTCACGGATTTATTATAAATACTCTTCGTGAGTGGTGAAATAAGTTATTGAATGAATATGTTTGTACACTTTTGTCAAAATCAATAGGCAGCTGATTTTGCATTGCTGAATCTAAAAGTTGCGTCACATATTTTTGACAGTCTTTATTACGAGAAAGAATCATTACTTATGATGAATAGAGAAAACAGGAATATAATACTGTTCTAGAACTTCGATCACTTCGGTGAATATTATGATCAACATAGAAGCTGACAAAATAATTTTGTCCTCAGAAGTTGCAATGCGAAACTGTCAATATGCACGTACTCCAAAGTCTATTCAATACAGATTTCCTGTCATTTATTCAGTTTTTATTTCAACGAGTGATTCATTTAAAAGCACTTTATACCTAAACGTTTACAGCATGTTCTACCATACATTTGTTCGTTATGTCCAGATTCTTTTTCAGTATTGAGCTAATTTATCATAGAATATCTGTCACAACATTAAAAACCCGATAATTGAATTGACTGATTAAAGACTTGTTGGTTGTACTCCAAGACTTTTAGCTTCGCTGGTGTGACGATCTGTCTTTCAATCGACGTGCACGGAATAATCATATTTATCAGTTGGATGGTAGCCATCATTCCATCAGTGATACTGTTTATAGTTGGAATAAAGATGAAAGTGTATTTGGTCAATTATCTCAGGCCATTTTTTGATTGATGCGGCTAGTATCATTCTTATTAGGTAACATAACACACTAGCTTAGTTCCTTGATGCGAATGCTTAATCTCTAGATGAAAAACCCAGCATCGAACAGCGTTAGTGTCTGACTTCGTTGTTGCAGCGCCCAGACGTTGCTCGCCAAAAAGACTATGGTTCAACATTGATCGATTCATGACTTCAAAGTAACTCAACAATCCCTACAAACATATAATGCAAGTGTCAACTTTCGTAAACTCTGACAATAACTCCCGGTTTTAACCCGATGATAATAGACTGTATGATATAATATGAGGTCATCAGTGCAGTAAAGCCTTTGTAGTTCTTCAATGTTGTTCGACTGAATTGGGTAGAAATCTCAATTGTTATAATACTCAAAAAGAAAGCTTTAGCTTTCATTGTGCTGCTTTAGTTGTGACCAGTGTTGGAACACGGATATGAATAACTGTTATCTACTAGCTTGAACGTGAGTAATCTATACTGTTTCGATATTTTTCATGACCTGTTTTACGCTTCGAATAAACAACAAACTGTGCAGTGTGTAGAGAGTCAGTTCGGCTAATTGAAATGCGCATAATTTACATTGATTTATGCCAACAATGATGACCAAGTAGCGAAAACCGTTGATGCGTAAATGTCTGCAAGAGTCAGGATGCTGCTCAACAGTACGAAGCACACGTTGCAAGGATGTGAACGGCCCCATATGTTGTACGCCGTTATCATATGACTTTTAATTATCCTGAAACTCAGAGAAACTAAAGCTGATTGCTGAAGTCTGACTTCGTCAGTTTTATTTTTCAACCATATCAAACATTTTGTTGCTCATCTTTGTACTCTATCAACGACATTTGTACCTTCCAGAGAGAGTCGCTGCAACTACGTCGTGAACTACAGGTTATGAGTGCACTAGCGGCTTAAACAATGTTAAGAACAACTGTGGGGTAATCGCACCAAGTTTTCTTTTTATAAAGAGAAGAGTTGCGTCTGCGTCTTCTAAGCAGTTCAAACTGGTTGGATTTGCTGAAATCACTCGCTAATATAAGAAGTCATTAGAGTTTCGGTCGTTGCTTAATTACACGAATTCCATTGAATGAAATCAATATTAGGCATACGTTTCAATATCTGAGAAATCTGTGGGGAGAATCTAACCAGTAATCGATCAGGAATATTTGAGTTAATTAGGATAGGAGCTCTTCTTACTGTATATTTCTTTACATGTTCGAATAATGGTAATTTTTATAATAAAACGAGAAATCAAAGGTGGAGTTTAATTTATCTTTAGATACTCAACAAAAATACGTAATTTACTATTTCGATATGATATCAGGCGAATTCGATCGTTATTTTCCAAGCAAACAAATATTTTGCTGCGAAATTCGAGCGAAGACCCATCGTAGCCTAGCCGAGTGAAGGAATCGGCGTGGCTAGCTAACAAGAGTGGATGGTGAAGATTGATTTCATGACACACTTCAACACCGTAACTAGTAAAGAGTTTTTCGATTCTCCTGCTTGAATAACCGAAAGGAAGGTCCTGTTTGTTCCCTCGCATTTGTAGCCACACACTCTGTGGTTTATTTAGGTAGGACTACGCAGAGTTTACATTTGAGGACTCGCGAAAAAGGAACTTTAGTTAGTGAGTCTGCAATCAAATAAAAACTGAAGGCCTCAAGTAAATCAGAAATGTACGTATAAGTGTGTGAATAGAAAATGATTTTTAAATAGAGTGCTTGTGTTTATATGTATCTTCTAGAGTGCTCAAGCTTAAGCATGTAACGTATCAGAAACAATTTGGGATATCAGATAAATTAATGGGAAGGAGGAGTATCTGCCATCTTAGTGGGCTATACATATACGTATGTGTAAACCAATGGATGCGTTGATGAGAAGTTGTGCGTTTTTGGCACGGATGTATGATATATCTGAACTTCGGGGTGAATGTGTCTATATGTATGTTACGAGACGAGTATAATGGAAACTACTGTGTTACTGATAAGCATGTAATGTACACTAGCTTCTGGTGCAACGTCCTTACAGAATGTTTATCGGTGTAATATTTCCCCAAACAATATTCTTTCCGAAAACTCCACTTTGCGTCATCCAACAGGTCACTAACATGCTGTACGGCTGGAACAAGAAGTTTTCATTTACAGACTACAGGTCAAATGATACAAATATTGTCTGGCATTCTTGTCAGGATAATAATAACTATTTTCATACATTACTCATCAGACGATGTTTCTGGTGACAAAAATGTTTCCGTCACTAAGCAAATACTTTATGAACGAGTGCATCTTTTTGCACACTTCAGACAAATACAAGTAGTCAATAACAAAGCCTAGTACGTTAGTGACAAATTGATCAATCGGTTTGTGATGCTTCGAGAGTCCGATGTGATTGGTTATGCGTAACTTAATTTTAGCTTCTGACATAGTTGATAATGTTACTGTTTCGAATGGATGGTAGTGTTATATAACCAGACACGTTTCACAATACTTTTGTTCATTTATTCCCTTGAAGTCAACAAATTTTATGCAACATTTTCTCACATAATTAGGTGAAGTTTATTTTTACTGTGGAATGGTTCTGCTAGTCAACACTGGTAAACATAAGTTCTTCAGTCAGAAGTATGAGATTTATCTGGACATAAGCATGTGCAAGTCAAAATATTTGTGTCTGACAGTGTGATGTGATGCGACTGAGGATATTCATTCATTGATTTACATTTCCTTGGTTATGATGAAAGCATTGAATATGTCCATCCTGGATTACATACATGTTATTGAAGTAAAACAGATTACCATCAAAATTTAAATACGCGTTTGCCTAGTTGATATACTACAAATAAAAATCACAAATTTCCTATTGTAATCTTATAAAGTATTCCCATATAAACTAAAATGTATCACGTGAACTGTAAGTTGAATATTTTCTCATATTATCAAGAATTATAGTTTTGGTGATTTGAAGTACATGAGTATTGAGAGTAATAATTATTTATTCACGTCATCTCGTTTGAACTTTGATATGACACTGAAAATAGTGTATTGTAGTATTTGGTATATATAATGTTCATTGATCATTTAAACTAACATTACCTTAATAGATAATTTTGGTTCAGTTAATCATCTCCAACAAGCAGCATTTGTGGCTACAACTAATGTTGCACGAAGATTTAAATGAAGGTTTGTGTTTATATATTGATACATTTTTCATAATCATGGTGAGGAATAAATACATTTAGCCAGTTGAATGACTCCAATATCTCTTGTAACTGAAATAGTTCAAGTGACGAATACCAGAGGTATCGAATGGGAAAACGTATAGGGATTTTCATAGTAAGTGACTTCAAGACATTGGTTATAGGCCTAATACTAAGAAGTCACTTAAACTATTCTCTTTTCAACAACAGAATCGGTTTAACTGAAATGACGTATTTGTAGTTGGAAATCAGGAACAATATGACTGATACGCGAATATTTACCTTACGAATGTTGTGAAATGTTATTGTTATCATGATTTGTGTAACTATCCTATCCTGTTGCTATCAGTTAGTTATTACAGAAGATATGAACTATTTGACTGGCATTGGTACAGTCCATAAAGTTTGTACTCAGTTCACTTCTCATAAATCTTAAATTCTAGAGTACTTCTATTCATACTGTTTATTTATCTTTAGATAGAAACAGTGAAACTGAAAACACATGAACACAGTATCATTTCTGATTGTTATTCTCACCAGATTTTTAATGTGATGTGATTATCTACTGAAATCATATAAGCAAATACATTATTGATGTCTATTGGTGTTTTGATACTGTAACATTTTTCAAATTTATTGATGTACCATAATGTTACATGTATAAAATGATTATTTAGTTGGAACTGTGTGATTTATTTGTATTTTCTAAGGTGTTCAGTTTCCTCATAATTATTTTTATTCATGATATGCTTATCAGTTTGAGGGTGATCTTCAAGGAAGACTGTATCTTATGAAAAAATTGAACAACTATTCATGAATGCTAACTCATACTTTTACATACTTTTACATAATTTTTACTCTTTCGTAAAATCTTCTGTAATTAGGCCCACAGTTTCACCATCATGAAATGCAAACTGATAATAACAACAAGAACAAAAGGCTGTACACTCATTTTAAGTAAGAGCAGTTGAAGATCTTCATTTTACAATCAAGGTGTTCCTAACCAATATTCTTCAAATCTATTTATCATTGTTGATGACTGCATTTTTGTTTACTAAGTAGGTTCATCGTTCAATGATTTAAACTCACTAAAGTGGTGAAGCTTATGATTTTTTCTTTGAACATGATTGGGTCGCTATAATTTTTAGGTAAGTGAAATGAATGCATATGAAAAGTTTATTTGGGTTTTGTGCTTTTGTTTTCAAGTACAATCAGGAAGTTAGGAAAATTATATTTCATTTGAATCGCTGTAAATTCGTGTAGTAAATACCGAAAATGAGTATTTCTTATTTAAAAAGAGTCGTCTTTTGTTAGTTTAGCGGACAATAAGAAAACATCATGAATATATTGTAACTAGTAAGAACTATCGTCAGATGTGCTCTTAGATCATTTTCTAAACAGATGTGTTGTTCACAAGTGTAGTGTACTTATCAGTTTATTTTGAATGTCAGTAATGATTGCATAAGAGTAATGGTTTAGCAGTGACTGGTTTGTATGTTGTCTTTTGAATAACAAAGTCATTATGATGTTCATAGATTTCAAGTCAGTTGGGTTGAATATCTCAGATTGCATTCGATTTATAGTGAACGTAAAAGTAGTTGAAATTGTTTATTTTTCAATTAAGGTGTGTTTAACTAATACTACTCTAATCGAATGACCGTATAAGTCTTGCTTACATTTATGGAGTACATAAATATTGTTTGTAGTGATGAACTTAAAATGAGTTTGATTAAAAGAAGAATTGAATATGCTACCGAAATTTGCATCTATCTTATTGGGAATTACTAAGTTTCCTTTCGCAACATGTTTGTTTGATGCTTTCGAGATTCCCGAATAGTTAATGCAAGTCAATAGTTGTTTTACAGTCTTTCTGATCTGTATTGAGTTTTTGCTATTAATACTCGTCTGATTCTGTACATTTCGCGTTACAGTGTTATTTCGACGGTTGCATTAATTGTAACTTTCGTTGTTCAGCAATATCCACATTTGATATTCCTCACGGATTTGTTCTACATAATTTTCGTAAGTGTTATTAGATGATAATACATGTATATATTCTCATGGTTTTCTTGAAAACAATGATAATTGATTTTGTTTCACTGGATGTAAAAGTGGCGTCATATCTTTACGACCGTCATTGCATATACTAGATTACTTTGTGAATATTCTGTGAGAGTTGTTGACATTGCTGACTATAGGCAGACGTCTATTGCCTGTGTTGAGAAAATCATTGAAACATAGGATCTCGCAAGCTTTCTGTTCATTGATTCGCTCTCACGGGCAATTATCGGAACAGTGATTTTAGTTGAGAAAATTGTGCTTGGCGATTCAGAGGAAATCAATGAATATTTATTTAAAATTATCTGAGTGAATATTTTATCAACTATAAATCCCAAATATAAACATCTGTACTAACTGAAAGAATCATCACTGACGATGAATTGCGAAAACATGAATATGATACTGGTCGAGAATTTCCATCATTTCTGTGAATATTTTGATAAACATGGAAGCAGACAGAACAATTTCGCCATCAGAAGTTGCGTTGCATAATGTTAATGTGCATGTAGTTTTAAGTTTAGTTGATACAGATTTTCTGACATTCATTCAGTTTTTATTTAAACAAATGATTTATTCACAATCACTTTAAATCTGAACGTTAACAACATGTTCTACCATACAGCCAATCAATTTGTTAGGATAATTTTTGAATTTTATGCTACTGTTATCATAGAAACCTAATAAATGATATGGCTGATTAAAAGACTTGTTGGTTTTACTTCAAGACTGTCAACTTCGCTTCTGTGACGATGTGTCTTTCAATCAGCGTGCAAGGAATGTTCATATTTATCAGTTGGATGATAGCCATCATTCTATCAGTGATACTGTTTATAGTTGGAATAAAGTTGAAAGTGGATTTGGTCAACTATTTCTGGCCATTTTTGATTTATGGTGCTTGTATCCTTCTTGCTACTGCCGTATTAGCAATCGTATTGAATGTTTTACCTAATGAAGTGAGTTTGAATACGTTTTTAGTTTAATATGTTTAACTATGTCGCTTAGGTTGGCAGGTAATTATTTCTGTACTTTACAGATTCCTGAAATGTAGAATATCGATATTATTCACTTCAGATTTCAGAAGTGAAGATATCTGGTGTGTCTTGTTATTTCTGTTCAAAGCTTGATCACCATACTTGCCGACTAGATGCTATAATAAACAGACAAATTGAAATCAACGAATTGAGTTGTGGTTTATTGTTTCTATGAAAATTTCAGCAGTGATTGTTCTTTTGTTTGCTTTCATGGTGTATATCATTCAAATTTTGTTTATCGACCTATGATTGAGCAAGTTGACTTTGCATTCACTGGTGTCCTGATTAGTTTGCTTTTCGTTTTATTGTCAAAGCAGCTAACCAAACGTATTAGTCATTCAGTCAGTCAACACCAATGGAGAACTCCGTTAGTACGTACATCAGTATAAGTAGTCATATCATGATAGCACAGAGATGCAATGACTGATTCAGATTCCACAGTAGTAGTAGAGGTTGTAGAAGTAAGAGCAGTGATGTGAAAGATCACGATTTGAAGATATTGTTCAAGTAGTAAAATTGCGTAAGTTAAGTTTGAGAAAAAAGGAAGGTCTTGAGGTATTCAGAAGACTGGAATTCTAGGGACCATAATGAATGGATCAACTTGCGCCGTTGTAGACGATTTTGAGTCATGTCATTCGAAGTCTTAAGCCATCATTTACTATCAGGTAGTCTACAACA